>LLCB01000235.1:0-94313 GCA_001414345.1 Hymenoscyphus infarciens | reverse complement strand
TTATCTAGCTCTAGTCTTTTCCTTCTAGATAGCTTACTTTCTAACTATAGCTAATTTATCCTCCTTTTACTTAATAATAAGAGTAGAGTAGTTAATAGTAGAACGTTCTATAATAGCCTCTTACTTCTTTCTAGACTCTATAATCAACTATTATTTCTTCTCCTAGCTATTAGAGCTTTATACTATAGCTTTTATAAAGTAGTTCTTTACTTTTTATAAACAGTTCTTAATCTTATTATTAGAGAGTAGCCTCTAAGGAAGCGTAGATATGTGATTTTCTAGAGTACTTACTAGGTTTACTAAGAAGTAATAAGAATATACTTTAAGCTTTAAACTCTTAGAATAAGAAGCCTAGACTTCTAGGTATTTAGAAGACTAATATTAAGATATTCTAGTATATTTTTAGTATTATAGAGTAGTAGATATAGAACTTCTAAAAGTATAAGTAAAAGTAATAGAATAAAAGTAGGAAAATTAAAGAACTATCTTACTTAAACTATATAACCTTCTATACCTCGTTTCTTACTTTTAGTACTATTTATAAGGCCTTAATATACTATTCTAGTATATATTAAATAATTACTAGTTATATAGTATATTATCTCTTATAAAGGCTAAGACTTTGTTTACTATTCTATAAGTATTTATAGGAGTAGGTATAAGTAAGACTAGATTAAAGAATATTCTACTCTAAGTAACTACTTAGAAGCTAGCGTAGAAACCTCTTTTAGAGACTAAGGAGGTTCTAAAGATAAGCGATTAATACTAAGTCTAATTTATAAATTATTTACTACTACTAATAAAAGTTAGTAATCTATATACTTAAAATAGCCTAAAAATATAATATTCTGAATTAACTCTTTTACTTTTAATTTAGATATAGAATAGTATTATTTATATCTATAAAGCTAACTAGAACTTAGTAGACGTAGAACTTATAATATTATAATTTTTTAAAGATTTAAGAGTCTAAGATTATTAACTTTTATTAGTAGTAGTAAGTAATTTACGAATTAGGCTTAGTACTAACGGTTATAGTTAGTAGGTTTACTCTACTAAAATCTCTCTCTAGGTACTTAGAGAATTATATACTTATAACTATATCTATAACCTTATATAAATTACTTTTAAATTTAATTAAAAGTCGATAAACATGTCTATTCCTTTCTAGAGTTATATTAAGCCTTTTTTTATACTTGAAATATATAAATTTTAGGCTTAGAGCTTAGCCTATATTTACTATAGGTTTATTCCTAGTTTAGTATATCTATTTACTTATTAATTATAAATAGTAAACGTAACGTTACTAGCTAACTCTCTATACCTTTTATAAATAGTAATATATACTTTCTTTATTATATTACTCTCTATTAACGTTTTATTTACTCTAACTAGTAGGTAATTACGATTATAGACTACTATAAAGTTTATAGTTAGTTAGTAGATTATAATACTATAATTCTAAAGATACTATTATAGCTAGAGATATATATTAAGTACGCGATTACTAATAGAGAGAGAAGAGATTAAGGATTTAGAATCTTACTCTTTAAATAGACTTAAAAGACTATCTTTTAATAGATAATCTAGGATTAGAATCGTTAAAGCTCTTTACTATAACGACGACGTTTAATACTATTTATTAGTAAGAGAGCTCTACGAAGAAAGAGGCCTAATCCTAAGAATAAATTAATAGCTTTTAGAATAGATTAATTAAATATAAATTTATTTACTAATATCTATCTCTAAATCTTCTTCTAAATTATCTTTAACTAGTAAGATATACTTATTAGTTATATACTCTTTTAAATCCTTATTTAATCCTATTAAATTATTATTATCTAACTTCTCTAATTCCTTATCTAAGAAGTTACTATTATATAGATAATCTAGTACTATATTCGTTACTTAATTACTTCTATCTTCGTTATTAAAATATATATTAAATTTATCTTAATTACTCTCTTTAGCTTACTTAAAAGGCTTAATTCTACTAAATTACTCTCTTAGATATACGCTAATAATTCTACTCTTAAATCTAAGTATACTATAGTATAAGTTTCTTTCTTTTTAGTATATATTTATCTTATTACTTAGTAGTATATATCTATATACTAATAATTTTATTTTATACTACTTTAAAGTTACTTAAAGTAAATATATATTAATATCTTAATTCTTATATAATTCCAAAGCTTAGTAAGCTTCTTAGTAAGTATCTTAATACTATAATTGTCTACTAGATACTCTTTACTTCTAAAATAGTAAAAGTTAGTCTATAGTACTTCTAGTACTTTATACTCTTAATTAGTATTAGTACGAATATAATAGTAATTCTATATATATATAAACGTTTAAAGCTTCTTTTAAATAATTAGAATATATATATATAATATAGCGATTATATTAGAAAGGCTCTTTTTAGAAAATAACCTCTTTTTGTAGATATCTTAGAAGTATATCTTCTACTTATTTAAGAACTCTTTTATAAGCTATTTCTACTAAGCTTTAATATATTAGTTAGCTATAGAAGTATTAAATTAATATAGGTCTAAAAATTAGTATAGCTCTCTACTACTTTCTATAGCTTATTATTAATAAAGTATATAGTAAGTGTCTACTATTATTAGAGATTCTAATTCTTAATCTAATTAAATATAGTATAGTATCTTTCTAAGGCTACTTATAGTATTATTATATTACTATAGAGTAGATACTACTATATTGTTTAAAATATTATAATAGCTTTAAAAGAGAAATTAAGTATAAGTATTAATACTAGTATATATCTTAATACTAATAAATCTTAATTTATAATATTTATTAATACTCTATATAAAATTAGACCTTTGTATAATATATTTACTATAAGTATTCTTAATCTCTTATAATCTATAATTATATCTCTTCTTATTAACCTTTAATAGTGCCTTTTAAATCTTATTCTAGCTCTATCTTTTCTCTCTATCTCTATTAATATTATAAGTATTAAAGTACGTATAGAGGAATCTAAGGCTAAAGCTTCTTATAGTACTAAAGTAGCTATATTCGTAGATCTTATACTAAAGAATAGCTTCTAGCTCTTTATACTCTTTCTATATAAGAAACTTTCGACGTTGAAAGCCTATCTTAAATTATAACTTTTAGAGCCTTTAAAGCTTAATTATAAAGCTCTTATAATTTAATATATATATTATACTTAAATTAGATAATCCTATATCTTTAAAGAGATATATTACTTATATATATAAGATAGGAATAGTCTTACTTTTTTTATACTAGTAAAGGTTCTACTCTATATTAATTTAGAGCTTAAAAGTAGTATTAGAGACGTTAATATTATACTTACTTTTAAGAATATTATATATCTCTTAAATAGAGACTTTCTTTTAGTATAACTTCTTTATAAACACCTTATATAGCTCTGAATTAATAAACTAATATAGTATATTTAAGCTCTTATTATATACTTAAAATCGCTCTTTTTATACTTTCTACTATACTTAAAATTCTAGGATTATTATACTATAATACTACTACTAAGAATATTATACTTTAATAGATATCTAGAGCTACTACTAGAGCTTATTCTCTTCCTTCTTCTATTATTATTAGTACTTGAATTTAAAAGAGGAGAGAGAGTATATATAGTAGTAGAATAGTACTTTTAAAAGAAGGAATAATATAGAGTAGTATTTAAAAGAAGAGGCGACTAATTTAATTTATTTTAAGAGGTTCTACTACTAAGAATATTATACTTTAATAGATACTTAAGGCTACTACTAGAGCTTATTCTCTTCTTTCTTCTATCGTTATTAGTACTTAATTTTAAGGAAGAAGAGAGAGTATATATAGTATAATAGTATGCTATTCTAGATAGCTAGGAGTACCTGTTATATATAAGGTTTTAGTAGTTATTATCTTATATCGTCTATTTTAGGAAGGTTATATAAGTTCAGGCTTTTATATTAGCTGACGTATAATATTAGTTAGTTTTAGACTCTTTTATATAGTCTAAACCTCTTATATATAGTAGTCTACTCCTAGAGTTAGAGAGAGATAGTTTTTCTTTTTCTTCTATATTAGAGCTTAATATCTACGTATATTATTCTACTAAACGTACTCCTATATACCTCTTTTATAGTAGTATATATTTTATACTATTATATAAAAAGGAAAAACTCGACTTCGCTAGTAATAGCCTTTATAATATCTCTTTTAAGCTTATTATTACTTTTTATTTTAAATTCAAAGTTAATAATAATATACCTATTTCGCTTTAGGCTAGAATCGGACTTAAATAACGATATTCTTAAATAGCTAGGATTCTAGAGATCTCTTAAATAGCTAGTAATACTAGGGTTTAGTATCTATATAGATAGCTAGTAAAAATCGTATATTATACGTTAAAGAAGCGGGATATACTAAGTGTCTCTAAGGCTTCTAATAACCCTCTTTATATAAGGACTACTATATATAGGTTCAGTAAATAAGTCGACTATTAAAGTTATCTAGAAGGCTTCTAAATCTAATCTTACCTCTCTCTCTCTCTAAATCGATATCTTCGAAATGTTAAACCTAGTTCTACTATAAGGTATTAAGTAATAACCCTCTTCTAAAAGACCCTCTAAACCCTTTCTAAATTATACCTATATACTAAAGAATAAAACGATTAGTTAGAGAGATAGAGAACAAAATTATAAGCGAACTTTAAAGTTAATAACTAAATCCTACCTCTGAACTCTTACTAATCTAACCCTCTTTTAAACCTTTATTTAAACTCTTCTTTACTTTTTAAGCCTGAATTTAGACCTCTTTTACTTAAGAGATATAGCTACCTCTAATGCCTTTCTACTACTTCCCTCGAATTAGATACGAATTAGTTAAAATACACTTTCTATTAAGACTAAAGTAAGCTCTTAACTAAGTTATTACTATTAATTCTAACTAAATATTATTAGACTAAAGAAAGTAGAATTAGGAGAAGAATATACTAAAGAAACTTTTGTTAACTTTAAAAAGGTTGCTTTTTAAGTATAGCTATACTTAGAGAGATACTAGAATTAGAATAGTTCTTCTATATATAGGATACACCTTAGCTCCGAGCTTCTTATAATCTAATAACGACTCTTCTTCAAAGTTAGAAGATAAATAAGTCTTTAAATACTTTAAAGAGAATAAGGTAATATAGTAACTTTTAGTAATAACTTCGTCTTTAACTAGCTAAAACTCTACTAACTCTAATTAGAGTCTTACTTTCTTTTACTTCTAGCTAGGCTAGAAGTCCTTTTTTTATTAAATTCTTTGAATTAGATATAAATTAGTATACTCTTAAAGTAAGCTCTTAACTAAGTTATTACTACTTCTTAACTAAACGACTTTTAACTCTACTCTAAATTCGCTTTTAACTCTACTTTAAATTTTTTCTAATTTTACTTTAAACTTTTTCTAACCTACTAGATAGATTAGACTATACTCTTTTAGCGAACGTAAATACTTGCTTTTAATATTAAAGGATTAGAAACAAAGTCTCTTTATAAGTATTAACGAATATAATTTAGTACCGATATCTTAACTTCTTACTTATAATAAAAATAACAAAATATAATAAATGTTATAATACTTATACTACTCTGATTCGACTCTGAATAATAAGAGATAGAAGACTTAGAACGAGTCTTTTTTAAGAGAGAGAGATATAATAGTATACTATTCTAGATAGCTAGAAGTATCTACTATATATAAGGTTTTAGTAGTAATTATCTTATATCGTCTATTTTAGGAAGGTTATATAGGTTCGGGCTTTTATATTAGCTAATATATAATATTAGCCGGTTTTAGACTCTTTTATATAGTCTAAACCTCTTATATATAGCAGCCTACTCCTAGAGTTAGAGAGGGATAGTTTTTCCTTTTCTTCTATATTAGAGCCTAGTATCTACGTATATTATTCTATCGAACGTACTTCTATATACCTCTTTTATAGTAGTATATATTTTATACTATTATATATAGTAGTAGAATAGCACTTTTAAAGAAAGGAATAATAGAGAGTAGTATATAGTATTTAAAGAAAGAAGTAATATAAGAGAGTTAGTATATAAGGTAAGTATACTTTTTAGCTTATAAAATAAATAGCGCTAACTCTAATTAGGAAATTAGTATACGATCGAGAAAAGTAGCTAAAAGTGCTTAAATAATCTTAAATTAAGATTATTTAAGCTTTTAAAGTAAGCTAATTACTTCGATATTAAGTAATCTAGAGTAATTAGTTTAAAAAAGGCCTAGTTTTAAGATATAATTTAGAAACTTATTATAGTAATAAAAGTCGATTTATATAGTCTTTTTATATTATATATATATAGCTCTTACTATAATATGTTTTAATTCAATATTTAATGCCTTTTACGATTATTTATTAATTATATAACTTTTATAATTTACGATTTACGATTTACGATTTGCGATTTACGATTTGCGATTTACGATTTGCGATTTAGTCGTCGTTTCCGACTTTTAGTATATACGAGACGCTCTAGTTATCACTATCACCTATAATATTACCTCTTAATATTCGCCTCCGACTCTACTTTAAACCTTTTTTATTTTAAACTTTTTCTATTTTAAACTTTTTAAACTTTGAACTTTTCTAACCTACTAGACAGTATTAGACTATACTCTTTTAGTAAATATAAATACTTATTTTAATATTAAAGAATTAGAAACAAAGTCTCTTTTATAAGTATTTATAAATTAGTTTAGTTATAATTTAAATCTAAAATCAATATCTTATCTCGCTTATAATAAGTTTAATAAATAAAGTATCTATAAACTCGAGTTAGCTACGATTTAGACTCTAACCTTCTCGCTTATAATAAAATTAATAAAACATAACTAATTTAATAACTTATATATTCTAATTCAGCTCTAAACGATAAGAGAGAGAAGACTTAGAACGAGTCTTTTTTAAGAGAGAGAGATATAATAGTATGCTATTATCCTAGATAGCTAGGAGTACCTACTATATATAGGGTTTTAGTAGTTATTATCTTATATTATCTATTTTAGGAAGGTTATATAGGTTTAAGCTTTTATATTAGCTAAGGTTATTCAGTTTTAGACCCTTTTATACTATCTAAACCTCTTATATATAATAGCCTACTCCTAGAGTAGAGAGACATAGTTTTTCCTTTTCTTCTATATTAGAGCCTAGTATCTACGTATATTATTCTGCTAAACGCACTCTTATATACCTCTTTTGTAGTAGTGTATATTTCGTGCCGTTATAATAGTTCTCTAACTCTAGAAGTATATTAAAGTAGAAGAAGCAAAGGTAGTATACTATAAAGTCTTTCTAGCTAGTATAAGCTATAATTAGCTAAGCTAGGACCTCTCTTAGTAGCTTAAGAGTTCTAGGCTTCGAGGACTAGGAAGTAAGACCTAGCCTCTTATAGGTGTCTAGGAACGTAGTCTACTAGAGTTAATTTATAAGCTTAATTCCTATCTTCTTAGTCTTATAATTAAGTATAATAGTATAGAGTAAGAAGTAGGAGCTAGAAGGAGAAGTTAAGTAAGCTACTTTCCTTATAGCTTTATTAGCTATCTTATTACTATAGATTCTTATTTAACTAAGATACTATCTTATTTAAATTTTCTTAAGATATAGCTAAGTAAAGTCGAAGATCTTATTAAAGGTTTCTTAAGATATATTATAAGATTAGTAGGTTAGTTAGAGTATAACTTTAAGGTTATTAAGATAAATCTAGTATTTTATAGCTAAGGTTTAAAAAGAGAATCTAAGAGCTAGTTTAAAGCTATATAAAGCGGCTTTTACCTCTATATTATAAATTTCTAAGGTTTTATTAAAAGAGAAGAGCTTTATATTTAATATAACCTCTCTTCTTATAAGGTATATATCTTTACTAGTGCTTTTATTATCTAAGTAAGAGCTATTAGTAAATATAACTAAGTCTATAAAAGAGACTAAAATAAGGAATTTAAGGAATTTAGCTTTATAGAATTCTTTATTACTATTAGAGCTTAAGCTTACTACTTTAAGAAGACGGGTTTATTAGTTAAAACCTCTATTCTATAAAGGGTTCTAAATTAGATTAATTTCTTCTAAAAGAGAGAGAGGTTAAGAGAACTAGTAAATAAGCCTAGCTTTTAAGTAAAAGTTATTTAGGTATTACTTAAGTAGGTAATCTAAGTTAAGATGTTAAGTTCTAGCTTTAAAAGCTCTACTTTTAGTAATAAGAGTAATCTTAGTAGCTAATAAGCTAGATTTTATAAGAAGTGTTAAGATAGAGGTAGTTTTATAAACTAGAAGAATAATTCTAGTATACTTTATAACTACTCTATCTAGAAGTATTAGGTAATAGCTAATCTAGTTATTTATAAGGCTTATACTATCTATTTTCCTTATATAGCCTAGATATTAGGTCTTATATTTAAAGTAAGTAATTAAAAGGATATAAGCTATAGTAGCTTATTTTAGAAGATATAGAAAGGATCTTCTTACTATATTTATTATACTTTTAAGAGTATTAGCTATAAGTATAGCTTTACTAGCTATTCTTTTAATATAGCTATAAAAAGTAAGATAAGAGTTAAAGAAGATACTAAGCTATTAAAGCTCTTCTATAAGCTTTATTATCTTTCTTTTAACTATAATAAGAGAGAGAGGTTAAATCTCTCTTCCTTTTTACTTTCTTTTATATAAGAAATAGATAAGTTTTAACTTTTTAATATTAAAGGTAATACTCTTATCTATACCTTACTTAAATATACTAGTTACTTATTTTATAAGTAGCTTAATATTCCCTGCTTTTAAGAGTTTAGAGGTAAGTAGTTTAATATTATTAGTATAGCTAAATCTCTATACTACTAGAAGCAAGCTAACCTTTAGTCTAAAAAGAGGTTAGATATATAGTATAAAAAGGATTAACGAGATAGACGAGCTTTAAAAGAGACTATATTTAAGTAAGATAGTGTCTCTTATCTCTTTATTAAGTTTTACTTTTATAGATCTATTAGTTAAGAAGGAGAAGACTTATTCTATAAAGTAGTATAGCTATTCTTACTCTCTAAGTCTTTTAATTAAGTAGCTAAGGAGTATTATATTAAAAGCTCTCTTAATATTAAGTATAAGAAGAGAGGCTTCTTATTTATCTATAAGAGCTAACTTAATATTAAAGGTAAAGTAGGTAGTAAGGTTTATAATAGCTCTTAATAAAAGAGCGTTAAACTAGTTCTATTCTAGAATAGTGTATTTAATAGTTATCTAAGAGACTTACTTAGTAAGAAGCCTTTTAAGCCCTTTTCTAAGAACTAAGAGTAGTACGATTAGCTAGTATACTTAAGAAGAAGATTTATCTTTTTTATTAAGCTTTAGAATAATAGTAATAATAGTAGTATAGAAGAGATTTCTTTAAATAAAAGTCTATTTTAATATAGCTTTTAAATAAAGAGAGGATAAGACTTAATATTTATAACTAGGCTACTTTAAAAACCTCTATTATAAGCTTATCTTTCTCTAATATAGTTAAAGCTTTACTAAGGATTAATTCCTTAACCTTATATAAAGTAAGATTAGCTTATAAAAGAGACTAGAAAGTAGTAATTAAAGTAATAAATAGAATATCTCTAACCTCGGCCTTATTTATAAGTAGCTCTTATACTAGGATCTTTTACTTTTCTTAAGTAGTAAAGCCTAATTAGCTTACTAAGTCCTTTAAGAGTAGAGACTTATAGACTCTAGTACTCTAGTACTACTTATAAATCTTAAAAACGTCTTTACTTCTTATTACTTTATTAATTAGACTATAGAAGTGTTCTCTCTTTACTTTCTAGATCTCTTATCTTAGACTCTTATAGAGAGACTTTAAAGCTTATAGGTTTATCCTACGTCTTTATACTTACTTAGTCTTAATAGCTACTACCTACTACTTCTTATTCTACTAGAGGTATTTGAATCTATAACTAAGTCCTTACTTAGTATTATAAAGGTATATACTATATATACTCTTAGTAATAAATCCTACTAAGGCCTCTAGTAAATTAGTATTTAGTTACTTTATAAGTTTAAATAGCTATTATGTTTTAAGCTTACTTTAAAGAGTTATTTTAAAGGTTTTAGTATTAAGAGTACTAAGCTTTAAAAGCGAGTTCTTCTTTATTAGATTTCCTATATATAGGAGCTAAGTAAGAAGTAGAAGGTAATCTAAGCTATATTTAAAAGAGAGGTCTACTTTAGTAGAGGCTCCTCTTTAGAAGAGGTTATTAGAGTAAAAGATAAGGTTAAGAGTATTATTAAGATTATATATTTATATCTTAGAAGGAGTAGAAAGTTATAGCTCTTTATCCTCTATCTAGCTAATAAGTAGAGAGGCTTATATACTTTCTTAGCTAAGGAAGTCTAGTTATTAGAGCTAGCTCTTTAAATTTAAGTCTTTAACTATAAGAGTATTTATAGTATAAATATGTTTTAAGTTAAGAATAAGGTTAATAGCCTCTCTAACGCTCTTAGTATTTAGAGAAGTATTATATATATTAAGGATATATAGTAAGAGGCTTTAAGAGAACGTAATCTCGATATAAATAAGGTCTTATAATAATTAAGCGAGAGTACGATTAGTAATTATTAGCTTAAGAGAATACTTACCTCTTTTTATATAAAAGTAAGTATTTAAGAGAGGTCTTTATTCTAGTTATAAATAAGTAAAAAGTAGATATAGTTTAGATAGCGTCTTATAATCTAATAGTTAATCTCTCTTTAGTAAAGATATAGTTTTTATATAAGAACTATATCTACTTATCTAGAGTAAGTAAGTTAGAGAGCTAGCTCTTAGTACTTACTAGACTTATATATATTAATTTATAAGACTTAGAGATAGTATTATTTAAAAGGTTCTTATTTACTTATAAGAAAGAGAGATTAGAGTAGATATTAAGGCTCTTAGATTAAGAGATAGAGTATAGAAGTAGAGAAGAGGAGGTGTTTAAGATAGTCTTCTTACTTAGCTAAGTGTTTAAAGAAGAAGGAGAGGTAGTAGAATAGTCTATTTCTATATCTATAAAGCTATAAGGTAAATTATTCTCTTTTCTTAGTTATTTCTTAGAGTATACTTATTAAATAGATCTTATATTCTCTATTAAAAGTAGAGGTCTAGTAGCTTTTAGCTAGAGTTAATATATAATATTATCTAAGGTATAAGAACTACTATAATATAAGTACTTTAATCTATATTAAAAATACTTAATATATTAAGAGTAGAGGTCTTCTAAGTAATTTATACTACTATAGAGATAGTATTATTAGCTTTTATTATAATTCTAAGTATTATACTATTACTAGTACTTTAAGTATTAAATTATAGTAGACTTCTTTAGAAGGCGCTTAAAGTAGACTCTACTACCTAGAATTAAAGTTATGTTTAGAATAGTAGAGAGGCCTCTTATATTCTCTTCTTTAAAGAAGGTAATCTAAGTAGTATAGAATAAGTTATTTAAGAAGGAGCTAGTAGCTTTATAAACTCTTATAAAGTCGGTTCTAATTCGTTTCTTAATTACTAACGCTACTACTTTAAGAGTAGTAAGAGCTAGAGTTAATTAAATTACTTCTACTTAAGTAATCTAGATAGATTCTACCTTTTAAGAGATACTTAAAATATAGAAAGCTATCTAGTCTTATAAAAGCTCTATTCTAGTAGTATTAAAAAGAGTTTATATACTAGCTTTCTTTACTAGAAGAGATTATAAAGCTTCTTTATCTTTAGAGATAATAATAAAGCTAGAATTAACTAAGAGTACCTTATATACTAGGTCTTTATATCTAATTCCTAGGTTATAAAGTACTAGGAAAATAGTATAGATAGAGTAAACTCTATCTAAAGAGTTAAGTAGGATTTAGATAAAAAGCCTAAGTCTCTTATTCTTATTCTTTTAAATAGAAGAGAGAGAGTAGAGTAAGGTTATTATTATTATTATCTTTTTTAAGGACTTAGTAGTTTAAGACATCTTTTTAGGCAATAAGGTATTCTTAGTAGTCTATACGTAGGAAATTTTTCTTATAGTATTTAAAAAGAAGAGAAGAGTTAGAAAGAGCGTAGTAGTGTCCTTATACTCTAAGTAAGTACTATAAGCTAAAGGAAGAGACTGTAAGGTCTCTTTAGTATATACTTCGTAGTAGAAGAGGCTAAGGTTAGTAATCTAGGTATAAAAGGTTTAAAAAAGAGATAAGAGATCTAAGAGAGTATTATTAAGAATAGTGTTTAAATAGTAGTCTATAGCTTCTCTAATACCTTTAAAGAAGGTTTAAGCTATAATACCTTATTTAAGAGACTAGGAAGTCTTAGAGATAAAGCGTTACTAAATAGCTAGAATAAGAGGAATTAAGCGAACCTTCTCTCTCCTTATACCTCTTTCTAGAGACGTAGACAAGAATAAAGAGCCTACTAGAAGAGACTCTATAGAAGGAATTTCGCTTCTTAATCAAGTATAAGTAAGATTAGATATTTTAGACTAAAAAATTTAGTCTCTAAAAAAAGATATAATTAACTAGTATACTTCTTAAGTATAGCTATACTTAAGAAGATACTAGAGTTAGAAAGATTCTACTAGATATAAGATATAATTATACTCTAGCTCTAAAGCATCTCTATATTAGCTAAAAGAGAATAGAATTATAACTTTATTAAAATAGTAGTAGATCTCTTAGACTTAGATAAAAAGAAGTACTAAAATACTAAGCTATTTATAACTAGTACTACTACTAAGCTAATTAGTATAAACTTATTATTTAAAAAGATAAATACTTTTTAATCCTTATCTAGCTCTATACTAAAACTCTCTCTACTTATATATAGACTCTATTCTATCTCTTAGAAGATTTTATAAACTTCTAAACTCTTTTCTACTAGTAAAAAATTAAAGACTATATTAATAAACTAAGTCTCTACTAGTATAAAGTATTACTATTATAGTAAGTTTAAGTATTTTAAACTTAATTATCTTAATCTACTTAGTATTAATAAGATAAATAATTAACTTAAGAAAGAATAACTATTTAAAGAGTACTTTAACTCTAACTTAAGTTAAGAGGAAAATAAAGAAGTCTAAGTATAAACCTCTTTTTAAGCTTATATAAATACGACCTAGCTAGACTTAATTCTTCTAAGCTTATAAGAGGAAAATAATTCCTTATAAAGAGTACTTTTAGTATATAAGAATTAATATTAAATTATAAGTTTTAGTAGATATCGAAGTAAATAAGTACTTATTTCTAAATCAACTTTTAGCTTATAATTATTTAAAGTAATAACTTTAAAGATTTAGAAATTATTATATTTAGTATTTATTTATAGATATAATAATAGTATTAAAAGCTAGGTAATATAGTTTATATAACTATATCTAAATATAGATAAATATTATATTCTTAACTATTTCTTTATTATCTTAAACCTTAGATAGTAAGACTTAACTATTAGTAATAAGTAGTTAAATTATTTTAAAGTCCTTTTTAACTTTTTAAAGAATTAGATTACTTAGCTAGCTAATTATCTTCTAACTTTCTACTTTAATAAAGAGATTTTACTTTCTCTTTCTAACTAAAACTAGAAACCTATTTTAAATTACTAGTTAAATATAAATTAAAAAGAATATATAATCTTTTAATAAGAAAGATATAAAAAGAGTAAGCTTATAAACATAGCTAAGTTATTCCGCTTATTTATAATAATACTACTTAAAAATTTAGCTTTTAACTCTATTTTAAAGCCTCTTTAAACTACTAATAGAGCTTTAAAAGACTAGACTTTATACTTATTTATTAGTAAAATAAATATAAATACTATATATTTTAATATAAAATAACTTAACTTAGAATTTTATAAAGCTAGTATTTATAAGCTAAATTAGATTATTAATAAAAGATTAGTCTCTTTTTAGAATAATAATATTATATGTTAGTATAACTTATAGTTATAAAAGCGATGTAAAAAGAGTTATATTATCGTTCGTATATACTAAGTAAAGCTAGCTACGATGCCTACTTAAGTAGCTCTTAAGCGAGAAGCACGTATACCTACGTATACTAATCTAAATTGCTATTTACCTCTTAAATATACTAATACTAGTACTTCTTTAAAATAATAGAAGTTACTTAAAACTATTAAAAATCATATATCTGATCTAACTAATTAAAGCCCTCTATTCTCTATCCTTAGCTAATAAGAAGGCTCTATTTTAGTCTCTTATTATCTCTTATTTCGTTCTATCTACTCTATAAGGTTAATATCTAGCTTATTAGTATCGATTAACTTTTATAGGGTATTATAGTAACCCTTTTTAGTTATAGTATCTATAGGATTACTCTTACTATTAATCTATTTAATCTTATTAATCTCTCTTAATTTATACGCTTCTTATAGGTATATAATATTAATTATTAGTCGCTTCTCCTTAGTTATATCTAATTTAGCTATATATTTATAAATAGACTTCGAATTAGTATATACTATAAGTAGTATCTTAAATCTTAAGATGCTTTTAAAAGTTGATTTTATTAAAGCTATAGCGTTAAATCTAGAGCTTATTATATATAATTCTAATACTAAAACACTATAGGTAACTCTCTTATATTTAGTAGAAGACTAATATAAGATATTAGTATTATTATCTTTATTTATAAGAGTAATAACATAACTGATTTATAATAATAAGTCCTTATTATTAGTAAATAATCTATTAGTAAAAGCGTATAACTTTAGAGAAGATTTATCTAATTTAACGAATTTAAGTCCTCTTAAGAGATTATTAATTTACTATTAAATTCGCTTATTAAGAAGTAAAATATCGTTATCTTAAGAATTAATAGTTTAGATAGTATATAATAAGTTAAAAGCAGTCTTAGGCTAGGATACTATAGCTAAGTATACCTCTCTAGCACGTTATATAACATATTAATCTTTAGTATCTACTATATATAATATCTCTTTTATATTAGATATCTTAGATAGAGCCTTTTATACTAAATCTAAGTGTTTTACGTAATTTTAAGTAAGAGATATAGAGCTGTTATAATACTTAGTAATTAGCCCTCTATTAAATTTAATTAGATAGTTAATAGTAAGCTCTTCTCTCTCTTTAGATATAAATCCGGCTTCGTTAATAGTAAGCTCTTTCTTATTAACAAAAGCGTTATTAGTAAGTATAAAGGTATTATTAGTTTAAAGGCCTACTATACTAAAAGAGGTATCTAACTTTACTTACTCGTTATACTAGTATAATTTAGTATATAAAAGACAGGGGTTGAATATTAACTATTCTATTATAAGCCTTAGAATATAGTATTTATAGTATGTTATAAACTAATAATTACTAGCTTCTAGAATACTATATAATAGCCTAATTACTTCAAAGAATACATCTTCCTATTAAGAATAACCTTTAAAAGAGCGTATAAAGAATTTCTAATTTAAGTTAGTTAAAGATTATATATATACTTATATAATATCCTAAATAAATACTTATAAACCTAGAAGTATTATAATAAGTATAAGGATTATTCTCTAGCTTACTCTCTAAAATATAAGCGTTTAAGTAAGCACTAATAACTTTCTAGTATTATTATATACTTAGATTACTAATCTTAACTTTATAAAAGTAAGTACTATACTCTTAAATTTAATATTATCTATAAAGTATAATCTAAATATTCTAATATTAAGAGATAACTCTTTCTAAGTAATAATCTTAAAAACACCTTAATTAGTTAATCTATTAATCTCCTTTTATTATAATTTAATATATACTATACTATTATTAGCTATAAATACTTCGATATTATAAGGCCTACTTAAATTAGTAAGAAAAGTTCTAATATCTTTAAGAGTAATATAGTTGAAATTATCTATAAAAGTATCTAATTATTAGAATAACACTTTAAAAGACCTATTTAGAGGCCTTAAATACTTTTAAGACTATCTACGTCCACGCTTCTAAGGAGGTTCTAGTAAGAGTTCTAGAATATCAGTGTTTTAATAGATTTATAACTAACGAAGTCGATATTAGAGAGAAGGTAAATATTATTTAATATCTTAGTTACTTTAGTCTACTTCCTACCTACTCTATTACTTAAAAGTTCTCTCTTTTTTATAAGGTTATAGTATTATTTTAAATAGTACTATATTAGAAACTTCCTTAGTCGCTAGTACTATTCTAGAAGTTTTAAAAGTTTTAATAAAGTATAGCTTTATAACTATAGATCGAAACTTTATAAGACCGCTTAGTAGTACTATAATATAGTCCTTATTCTTAATTCCTTAAAAGATAAAAGGTCCTATCTAAGACTTTATATACTCTCTCTATACTAAAACGTCTAAATTTAAAGGCAAGTCTTTAACTCAGTTAATTAGTCTATTTCGTATATTAAGAGCTTCTTTAACTTAATAAGATATAATCTACTTTTATACTTCTTAAGTAGCCTTCTTATAAGTCTTAGACCTTATAGAAATCAGTTACGAAGGTGCGTCGGTTATAGTTATTCAAGTATATACCTTATATACTAATAGAGTAGAGACTAGTCTATTTAGGCCTACTATATCGTTAATTACTTTAAAAGCTATTTAAAGTACTAAACTTTATAAGAGATATAGCTCTTATTTATATATAATATCGTATACCTATTAAATTAGTCTATAGTAACGTTCTACTATACTAATTAAATTATATACCTTAACTAGTATAGTTTTTACTATAGTACCTATTCTAATAATAGAGTATATAAAGTCCCTTCTAACAAAGTTTATCCTAGTATCTATAATAATATAATTAGAAGGTCTAAGATATATATTAATCTAATATCTTTAGAAAACCTTCTATATAGTTGTTACTTTTATATCTAGTAAAAAGTTACCTACTTAATACCTTATTACTTCGTCTATATAGTATAAGACCGCTTACTTATTAAGAAAGAAAGTATTAATTAAAACACTATAATTAAATTTAAAGTTATTATAAAGAGTAAACTTAAATCGGCTAGGCAAACTTCCGTACTTTTAATAGTATTTATAAAATTTAGTAAGATATTAAAGGATACTCTAGTTAATATAATGCTTAGCTCTTTCTAGTACACGTTATAATCTTAGTACTAATAAGTAGCTAAATTGCTTATAAAGTTATTAAATATTAATATCTATAAGAAAGGTTAGGTACTCCTATATAAAGTTATATATAGCTTTATCTTAGAGTAGAAAAGGGTATCTAAATCGTTGTATAATAGAGAACCTCTTAACTTCTGTCCCTTTCTTATTCTCTTAAATAAGTATATTTTAAAGATTATTTAAAGTAATATTTAAGTTATCTATATTATTAATATAAAGGATAAAAGGGGTATCGGATTATACTATGTAGAATTTAGCTCTTCTAATTAGTATATCGACTATTATTAATCCTAAAAATAGAGTATCTCTTTTACTAAACTAGATATTAAATTAACCCTTTATACCTTTATTAATTAAGACGCTTTTAATAAGTCTAATATATATAAGATATTAGTTATATTCTATACTTAACTTTTAAGCTACTCTAGTATCGATTATTATACTAAAGAAGTTCTCTTTTATATATCTTTTAGCTATTATTATAAACACCTCCTTTATAAATTTATATATAATATTAGAAGTATTATTTAAGTTATTTAGGTTTTATAAGATATATCTATTAATAGTATATTTTCGTACTAAACTTATTAAATTCATAATAAGTTATTTAGTATTTAAATCGTTAATAAATCCTATAAAAGTAATATTATAATAGATAACTTTGTTATCTAAGCTAGTATCTAATAAGTAACTATCTTCTTTTAATAAAGCGATAGCTTAAAGTATCTCTAATATCTCCTCCTCTTAGGTACTCTAAGTATATACTATATTAGTATTATATACCTTTCTAGTATACCTATCTCGCTTACTTTTAAAGTATCTAGAATTCTTATTAGTCTATTTAGTAAAGTAATAGTTCTACTCTTCTTAACTATAATCCTAAGATAAATAGTCGTTCTTTCTATATATATAATATATCCTCTTCTTCTTATATCGATCTATATTATTAAATTTGTTTATATTATATTATCTACTCTTATAGAAGTACCTCTTAGTTATTATAATTTTATTTATAACTATCTTTAAATAGACTTTTATATAAGATTAGATTAAACTTTATAAGAGAGTAATAGTATTAGAAATTAAAGAGTCTTAGAGTAAGGTTAATATTATAATAGTATAATCTAGAACCTTTTTATACGCTAAAATTAGCTTATTTAAAAACTAACTATTAGTATAAAAGTTAGTAGAGAGGGAAAATCTTAGTAAATTAAGTCTTAATAATATATCCTTAAAATACTATAATATTAATACTCTAGATACTTAAATTATCTCTTATAAATTAATATTATTCTACTTAGATAATTAGCCTCTTTTATAAAGTTTATCTTTAAAGTATTATTATATAGATATAGATAAAACTTTAAAAGATTAATTGTTGTTTTTATTAAAAAGTATAGTATAAAAGTAATTTAAAGTATTACCTTTTAATATAGTAGAGAAGGTAAGAGAGTAAATTGCTAGTAATACTCTACTCCTCTTATATATATCTTTAAATATTATGACTTTAATTGTAAAGTTGTCTTCTTTTCTACTATACTTTTGATTATCCTTATATACTTTTATAAGAGTGCCTAATATATAAGAGTAGTCTTAACCCTTTAAACTTTAAGAAGGCAATTCATCTTCGAAATATACTATATTTATTTATACTAGTAGCCTTCTGCTATAATTATCTTATCACTGATTATATTCTAGATACTTAGAGGTATCGTTGAAATCGTCGTTACTAGTATCTTCGCTAAATTAATAGAATATAAAGAAGGAGGTCTAGTTATCTTTTAGTAGACTTAAAGGTTAGATTAGAGGTTATACTAGATCGCTTAAGTCTTTCCTTTTAGTCGGTAGAATTAAAGTTATTAAAGGTATCGGTTATTATAACAATATCAGTTATTATAATAATATCGGTTATTATTATTATTATATAGTAGATGCTTATAAAGCTTCGTCTCTAGCCTTCGTCTTAGATTAAGTATTTTAAGTAATATTTTTAGCTAAAGGTTATTATTATTAGAGTTATTATTACTATAGCTTTTATTATCTTTTAGTGTATTCTACTATATATTTATAATAGGATCTAAATTCTTTAATACTAGCTTCTCTTAATACTATATCTTTTAATTCTTCGTCTAACTACTTAGTTTAGTTAACCTTAGTAGTAGTGTTATATAGTACTTAAGATATAAGCATCTTATGTCTATCTATCTCAACCTATACACCTCTTCTATAAAGTATTTGTTATAACTTAGTAGTAGTAGATTAGTAGATTTTAGCGAATTTATCTTAATCCTATTCTTTAAAGTCTACTTAAAATTCGTTCTAAAGAAGAAGGTCTTCGTTCTCTCCTTTAGTATACTCCTCTTCTTATTCAGCTATAAAAAGCGTCTCTTCTATTTATATTAACTTTAGCTTTAGTACTAGCTTTAGAGCTAAGGCTTATTTTAGTACCGAAGTTAAAGCCTCTAAAGTCGTCGGAATCGGTGCTAGTATGTCTATTATATTATAGATATTATTATTACTTAAATTGAATTTAGATATTATTAAAAGTCTATTTATACTTTACTTAGTAGATAAAAGAGAATTCGAGTTTCAGGTAAATAAGTATCTTAAAGAGTATGAATTATCTCAGTAGATAAGAGGAGGTCGGTAAGGAGTTAATATTCGTAATCGGCGCTTCCTATCTTAAGAAGCGTTTATAGTATGTTATTAAAGTTTTAAATAGTAGAAGGAGTTATAATTAGAGAAGAGGAGTCTACTAGTAATATTAAGTTTACTTTTATATAAGTATACCTATAGTAGAAATATACGAAGTAACTAAGTATCTAATCTATACGTCTACTAATTAGTGTTAGTATAACTTATAGTTATAAAAGCGATGTAAAAAGAGTTATATTATCGTTCGTATATACCGAGTAAAGCTAGCTACGATGCCTACTTAAGTAGCTCTTAAGCGAGAAGCACGTATACTCACGTATACTAATCCGAATCGCTATTTACCTCTTGAATATACCGATATTATAAGAGCTCTAATATAAGTCTAACTCTTAAAATATTACTTTTTATATAAAGACGTATTCTTAAAAGTAGCTTCTAATAAGCTCTCTTCTTATTATAATTATAATTATAAGATTACTTTAAATAAAATACCTTCTAACTTCTTTTTACTTTTATATTAATAATTAAATATAAAGCTAAAAGCTATAAAGAAGTATCTTATAAAGAACCTAGATAAAGGGTTTATAATTATTAATAGTACTAGCTTTTCTATCTTTTTAATATTCTTTATTAAAAAGGCTAATAATAATAAGTTATATTTCTATATTAATTATAAAAAGATAAATACTTTAACTTAAAATAATTCTTATTTAATCTTCTAAATTAGTAAGCTTCTTTTAAAAATAAAAATAGTTAAAATCTTTACTAAGTTAAATATAATATAAGCTTTTTATTATATCTAAATAGACTCTAACTTAGAAGAGATAACTATATTTAAAACTAGGTATAGTATATATAAATATAAAGTCCTCTCTTTTAGACTTTATAATAGCTCTACTATCTAGTAATATTATATAAATAATATCTTAATTAACTAATTAAATAACTTTTATATTACTTACTAAGATAATATTTTAATTTATTTAAATACTATTAAAAAATATAAAAAATAAGTTAAGAAGGTTCTTAATTAGCTCTAAGAAGTAGAACTCTAAGTAGATATTAAGAAAAGTAAATTTAGTATTACTAAATTTAAATACTTAAGATTTATCTTAACTATAAATAGACTTAAAGTTAAACTTAAAAAGGTAGAACTTCTATAAAATTAGGTCTAACTTAATAGTATAAAGTCGTATTTAAAGTTTATAAGATTCTATAAATAATTTATTAAAGAATATATTAAAACTGCTAAATACTTAACTATAATAATATACTCTTTAAAGCTATTTTTATTAATACTTAAATATAAAGAAGTTTTTAAAGTACTAAGAACTAAGCTACTTATAATTTAAGCCTTATACTATTTTAACTCTAATTATAATATAAAGCTAGAAATAGACTTCTTAAAAGAAGTAATAGTAAGTATATTCTTATAATAATATAATAGTCTTTAGTACTTTATTAGGTTTTACTTATATATTCTAATTAATTATAAATTAACCTAGAAGATCTATAATAAAGAGTTATCTATTATTATAGAAGCTTTTAAGAAATAGTATCTTAAACTTATATTATATTAAAAGTATATTAATATATATTTAAAGTATAAATTATTAAGATACTTGATAATAACTAAGCTACTTCTTACTAAGTAAGTCTAATAGATAGAGTTTCTTTTAGATTTTAACTTTTAAATCTAATTTATATTTAAAAGAAATAATTAAAAAGTAGATCTATTAACTTAATATAAATAAAACCTAAAAACTTATAATTAAGCTAAATTAAATAGCTACTAATATACTCTTTTAAGACTAAATTAGTTAAACCTATAAAGTAATACTAAACTTACTTAAACCTTTTTATAAGAATAGTCTATATCTCTTAATATAATTTAGTTAGACGTTATTCTAGAAATAAGTTTAAATATAATTTAGTTATACGTTATTCTAGAAATAGGTTTAAATATAATTTAGTTAGACGTTATTCTAGAAATAAGTTTAAATATAATTTAAAAGTTAAAAGAAGATAATCTATACTTCTTTTAAAAAGAATATTATAAACTTCTAAATAGATACTCTCTCTTATTAGATAATTTACTCTTTTTTAAGAATTAACTTTATATTTAAAAGAATACTAAACTCTATATAAAACTAATCTAAAAAGTCTATAACTAAGTATCTAGTACTTATTTAAGTATAAAAAAGATTTACTAGTTATTAATATAATACTACTACTAAGCTAGATTAGATTTAGAATATAATAGGTATATAGTAAATTATTAAGCTTATAAATACTCTTATTCTTAATAAATTAAATAATAAGGCTTTCTTTATCTTCTACTAGTACTTAACTACTTTATATAATATTTATATATAAATTTTAAATTATTTTTAAAAAATAAACATAGATTTAATACTATATTAGTATTTATTAACTAACTTAGAAAGGATTTAGTATTAATATCTTACTACTTAACTATAGATACTAAAAGACTAGTTAAACTCTTTATTAATTAGATTTACTATTTTAGTTATTTTAGTTATTTTTTTAAATTAATTATATTTAACTAAAAGCCTTAATTTATATTAGTATTTTAAACTAAATTTTATAAAATAATTAATATTAATCTTAAGCTTAGTACTATCTATTATAAATAAATAAATAGAGATAATAAACTAATATATTAACTAGAGACTAAAGTCTTTTATAATACACTATTATAATATCTAAAGTAAATTAATTATCTTAATAAATAAAATATAAATAATACTTTTATACTTATCTATTAGTATAATCACTTTTTAACTTAAGTTTAAACTTAATCTACGAACTTTATAAAACTAGACTATACTAAAGACATCTATTTTATAAAAAAGACTTAACTATAATAACGTAGTAAAAGTAGCCTAATATATATACTCTACTTATAGAATAGCTAAGAATAATATAAGTAAGGTCTAATAAAAGATAAAAGATAGTATAAATTAATACTAAAGAGTAATTAACTAGGATATTAGAGATAAAGTCTACTTTTTTATTAGAAATCTTAAAATAAATCGCTCTAATTAAAAGCTTACTAAATAGTAAATAAGACCTTTTAAAATATTAGATTATATAAGATACTCTTATAGACTAAAACTTCTAAAAAGATTATTAATTTATAATATCTTTATCTCTAATATACTTTTAAAAGATCTAAATACCTTTTTACTAGAATAAGAGGCTTTAAAGCTTCTATTAGATATAATTTAAGATATATAAGAATAAGAGATATAAGAAATACTTAGTAGTAGACTTTTTAAAAGATAGTTATAGTACTAAGTAAAATAGATTAGATATAATATAGATTCTACTTAGTATTTTATAAATAACTTTTAGAGTTTATTATCTTATTTAAGAGACTTTTATACTAAATATTTAGAAGAGCTAAGACTTCTCTAACTCTTATCTAAATAGAGTAATATATAAGAATTAGATAAGAATTAGATAAAAGAATTAATTAGTAAAACTCTATTATTACCTTCTAATTCTAGTTACTCCTAATAAAGAACTTATAATAAAAACCTATAATAAAATACTAACTAGTAGGAATAATTAAAGTTAATAAAGTAAAGAACTAATACTAAGTTACTAGTAAAATAGAGCTTACTAACTCTTTCTAAGCTATAGCCTCTTTTCTCTTAAAATTATTATTCTCTTCTTTTCTACTCTCTTAAGTATAAGAACCTTAAATTAGCTCTTTCTCTATCTTCTTTTCATATAACCGCTTCTTATCTTAGTAATCTATTATAATAGGCTTAGAAGAGAATGTCTATAAAATCTTTAAGTAGACTTTAAAAAGAACCTAAACCTAGGTTTAAATAGAGGTTCTACTCTTTATAATACTATATAAGAACTATTAAATATTAGTAACTAAAAGCTCTCTAATTAGTAAGAGGTACTTATAATAACCTTAGTATAAAGTATCTAAGTCTCTTCTAAAAGAGTAAACTATTACTTCAAACTATTCTTTAGTACCTCTATACTAGTAATAACTAATACCTTATCTAAGGCCTTAGTAGCCTTCTTAATCTCTCTCTTTTCTTTCTTAAGCTTAAGCTTACTAAACTCCTTTTTGATAAACTATAGTAACTATTCTAAGTTAGAATAGATTTAGAATATATTTAAGATTAAACTTACTAGAATATATATAGTATTTTACTTTATATAGTACTTATACTTCTTTAACTTAGCTTTTTTAAAAGCATATACGTAATCTCCGTTCTAAGATTTCATTTAAAGGTACTAAATATAGTAGACTTAGTAGATAGTTAGAAGTATACTAGAAAACCTATATATAACGTATTTAAATAATATTAAAGAATATAAGAAATAAGTAAAGAAGGTTCTATATTAGCTCTAAGAAGTAAGACTATAAGTAGATATTAAAAAGAGTAAGTTTAGTATTACTAGAGTTAAATATCTTAGTTATGTTTTAACTATAAAAGAACTTAAAGTAGACTCTAAAAAAGTAGAACCTCTATAAAACTAGGTCTAATTTACTACTTTAATAAGTAGAAAGTCTTAATTAGACTTTTATAGTTTCTATAGATAATTTATTAGCCACTTTAGTAAACTTATAAAGTCTTTAACTATAATAATATACTCTTTAGAGCTATTTTAGTAGATACTTAAATATAATAACTTTTTTAAAGAATTATAGACTTAGCTGCTTATAATTTAAAATCTCTATATTACTTTAACTCTAAATATTCTATAAAGCTAGAGATAGAGTCTTCTAATAAAGTAATAGTAAGTATATTCTTCTAATAATATATTAAATTATAGTACTTTATATAGCATTTTACTCTTATATTCTTATTAAATATAAAGCAAATTAAGAGATTTATAATAAAGAGTTATTTACTATTATAGAAGTATTTAGAAAATAAAAACTAGAGTTTATATTATATTAGAAGTATATTAATATAGATTTAGTATATAAGTCTCTAATATAACTAAGCTACTTACGTCTAGGTAAGTATAGTAGATAGACTTTCTCTTAGACTTTAATTTTATAATCTAATCTATATCTAGAAAAAATAAATAAAAAATAGATATACTAAGTAGATATAAGTAAGATATTAAGATATAAGACTAAGTTAAGTTAGATAGTTACTTATATACTCTTTTAGAACTAACTTATTTAAACTCTTAAATTAATACTAATCTTACTAAGACGTTTATATAAAAATAGCTAATATCTATTAATATAATTTAGCTAGATATAGAATCTAACTATAGATTAGATATATTTTAAAAGCTAAAAGTAACTTATTTCTAGTTATTCTAAAGAGAACGTAGTAGACTTAAAAGTAGTTATACTATTACTTTAGATAACTTACTTCTATTTAATAGACGACTTTATATTTAGAGAAATACTAAGATTTATATAAATCTAACCTAAGTAGTAGATAACTAAGTCTCTAGTACTTATCTAAGTACTCTTAAGATATACTAGTTATTAGCTCTAGTCTACTATTAGATTAGTTTAGATTTAGACTATAAATAGTATATAGCGAATTACTAAGTTTATAAATATAATTATTTTTAATAAACTAAATAATAAGAATTCTTTCACCTTTTACTAGTATCTTATAATTCTATATAATACTTATCTATAGATTTTAAATTATTCTTAAAAGATAAGTATAGATTTAATACTAAATTAGTATTTATTAACTAATTTAGAAAAGATTTAGTATTAATACTCTACTATTTAGATATAAACGTTAAAAAGATAGCTAAACCTTTTATTTAATAGATTTACTATTTTAGAAACTAGTTTGAATTAATTATATCTAATAAAAGATTTTAATTTATATTAGCTTTTTAAACTAAATTCTATTAGATTATTAGTATTAAGCTTAAGCTTACTACTATATACTATAAATAGATTAATAAATAAGAGGAAGCTTATAAACTAATATATTAATTAAAGACTAAAGCTTTTTATAATCTATTATTAAGATTATTAGAGCGAATTAATTCTTTTAATAAATATAGTATAAATTATAACAGCTCTCTATAAATACATAAAGAGAGTACTTATAGAATAGCATCTAATATTAAGGAAAACTAAACTTAAGAGAAAAGCGAAGAGTATAAATACTCTAGCTTTATTTATATATATTAAGCAAAGCCTTAGTAAAGCCTTAGAATAACCTAGTTATATAAGTAACGTATATAACTAGGACTATTATACTACCTCTCTTTTAAAAGAGCCTTCTATAACTAAGCAGCTTTGTCCTCTTTTAATATAGGAGTATTAAGCTCTAGCTTACTATAATCCTCTCTCCTAGCCTTATATACTGCTTTCTATAGTAGAAGAGCTTCTAAAGAACTAGCTATTTTTAGCTTCTCTAAATAGAACCTCTCTACTAGTTATAGTATATATATTAGTTATTAAGCTAGATACTAATTAAGGTCTTTATTATAGCCTTTCTACTTAATTTAGTAATAAAGGGACTACTATCTCTTCTTACTAGCTAGTATTTCTTTAACCTTCTATTTCTCTTCTTTATTTATAATAATTAGTAGAGGTAGTATAACTACCTATTCTAGTAAAGGATTATCTATAATCTTATATAACTTCTTAAGAGTAAAGATAGAGTAAACTTTAATAGAAGCTAGTAGTTATAATTAGAAAGTAGAACCTACTTTCTTAAGAATCTTAAAAGAGCTAGCTATCTAGTAGTCTAGCTTTTAGCTTAGTTATTAAGTTACCTAGTCCTTTATTATAATAAAGATTATATCTCCTACTCTAAAATTAATATCTTATTTATATTTATTTATATCTTATTTCTTCTTTTATTAAGCTTTTAATATATTTACTTAGCTAACGTTTAAGACTTCTTAGATTATCTTTATAACTATTATAGCCTCTTCTTATAATAGCTGTTCTTTTATATTAGCTAGTTCTAGTATTTACTAGTTAAACGAGGTTCTTAGTATATATCTCTTTTATAACTTAAAAGGTAATATTCTAATAGTACTATAAGGTAGTATTAACTATATATAGTCTATTATTAAAAGGATCTTAGACTAATTAGTATAATAATAATTAATATATAGCTATAGGTACTAATTAAAGTATTAATTTATAATCTTAGTCTAGCTATTAGTTTAAGTATAGTTTATAGTTAAGAGTTAAAGCTAAATACCTAAGATTTAAGTAAACTTCTTCTAAAACGTAGTAATAAAGTAAGAGCCTCTATCTAATATTATACTTTCTAGAATCTTATAGTATTATAGAACATATTTAATATATAATCTTATTATCTATTTAAAAGTAATATTCTTATAGTAGAGTATTAAAATAAACTACTTAGATAAGTAGTCTATTACTATAAATAAGTTATTATAACTATACTTATTAACTAGAAAGGACTTAAAATCTATAGATATATATTACTATATATATAATAGTACTAGGAGTAGATATAGATAGCTAGGTGTTTTATTTTAAAGAACGTCTATTCTTCTATATTTATAGTAGTTTTATATATATCTTATAATATTAGCTTTTATATTTTACTAAATATATCTTTAATATAGAATCTAATAGGTCTTATCTCTCTCTAAGTAAGCTAAAAGTATCTAATTATAAGCCTTATAAATTAGGTCTATTCTTAGTATATCTATATCTAGTACTATTAAGTAGTCTTAGTAAAGTAAAAGGCCTTCTTCTAAAGTATATAAGGAATTAGTATTAGTTTTAGCTTATGCTTATATAGCTTAAAGTGTTATAGCATCCTTGTTTACTTAGTAGATTTGTTCTAAAAGTATAAATAATTCTTAAAAGTAGTTATTATTAACTAGAGCTAGTATAATTAAGCTTATTTTAACCTCTAAGTCTTTAAACGCTTCTATATTAACTTATTCCTTTATTAGAAGTATATAGGTCTAGTACTACTTCTTAAGTTCTTTTTATAAGTATATCTTATTTACTTTATAAGTTAAAGTATCTATCTTACTATTCTTACGTTTTAAATAGAATATAATAATAAAATAGTACTTAGTTAAGGCTTTAGCCTATCTTACTTAATAGGTAGTAAGTTACTTAGTAGTTATAAAGTACTTAAGCGTCTTATAATTAGTATAAATATAGATCTTTAATTAAGTACTTTATAGTTTTAGTCTCTATTTTATAAATAAGTATATAATAGTAAGTAACTCTTTATTATATATTTTATAGTTATACTTAGTTAGAGACATAGTCTTACTAAAGTAGGTTATAAGGTACTATTCTCTATTAGCTTATTATTATTATAATACTTTAGTAATAATTCTATCTAAAGCGTCTATCTTAATTATAGTAGAGAGGTTAAGAGAGTAGTAGTAGAGAATTAGTATAGAGGTAAGTATTACTTTTAGGTTTTTAAACGCTTCTTAATACTCTTTATTAAAATTAAAAGGTATATTATTCTATATTAGATATACTAAGAGCTTTATAATTACGTTATAGTTCTAGATAAACCTTTAGTAGAAGTTATAGAAACTAAAGAAGCTTTAAACACCTTTTACTATCTCTAGAGCTTACTATTTCTATACTACTAAGACCTTTTTAAAGTCTACTTTAATATTATTAGTACTAATAATAAACCTAAGATATTTTATCTTCTTAATATTAAACTTATACTTCTTAATATTAACTTATAACCTAGTATTTTTAAGACGTTAAAGGACTTTTTATATATACTCTTTATATTTAAGAATATTTAATAAGTAAATAAGGATATTATTTAAGTAGATAGAGTAGAAGTTATCTAGATAGTTAAATAGAACGTTGTTTATATAGTACTAGTAAGTAGATAGGCTATTTATTAGACTAAATAGTAGAACTTTATATTTATACGTTCTATAATAGGTATAAAAAGTAGTTAATTTCTTAGTGTCTAGATCTATTTATATATAGTAGAAGGCTTATTAGATATCTAGCTTAGTAAAAATATAAGCTTAACTAATATATATAAGCGTTTTATTAATTAGAGGTAATAGATAGTAGTCTTTTTAAGTAAGATTATTAAGTTTTTAGAAGTTAATATAGAAATATAGCCTTCTATTTACTTTCTTTATAAATAGAATAAAAGTAGTAAAAAGAGACTAGCTATATTTAATAAACTCTTTATAGAGATTCTCTAAAATATATTCCTTTATAGCTAATAACTCTTTTATAAATATCTTATATAAAGGGGAATATCTAAGAGTATTTAGACCTTTAAGATTAATCTTATAGTTATAGTATTAGTAAGATAAGAAGGTGTCTAAGATAGCTTTAGAAAATACCTCTTTAAAGTTCTAGTACTTATTAGGAAGAGTAATATTAGAGGCTATATCTAGTTCTTAATTAGCTATAATAGTGTTAATTTTATATATATTTATAGTAAATATCTTACTATTCTTTTAGAGTAAGTAATAATATATTCCTATAGCTAAATTAGCTAAAATGTCGATAATAGAGTCTAACTTCTTTAAGATAAAGAGTTTCTAATAATATACTAGAGTAAGTACCTTCTTTATAACGCCTTTAAGTTCTTTCTTTATAACCTAGTATTATACTTATATTAAGGACTTATAGCCTCCTCTACTATATATAGTTAGAGTATAACTAGCTAAGGTTATAGTATTAATTTTAAGGTAATCTATAGGCTCTAAGAGCCTTCTACCTTATTAGCGCTATTTATCTATTTCTATAGCTCGGTTATAAGTATTAGCTTTATTCTAATAAGAGAGTATAGAGTCTTTTAGTTATATAGTGTCTTAGAGGAGAGGAGTTAACTATTAAGTAGAGAAATAAGGCTTAAGGTTATTAAGCTAGAGTAGTTTCTAATAAGTTATATTAATATTAATATAAAAGTACTTAAAGAACCTCTAGTTAAGGATAATATTATATAGATTTAAGTCTAAGAAGATAAATAGTATATTAAAGAATTTATAGCTATCTAAGATATAATTTAAAAGGAGATAGTTTATAACTTTACTTCTAATTTCTCTATTATATCTATAAATCTTAATAGAGGTAAGAAGTCTTTTAGTCTTTAAACTATAAAACTTTATAAGGTTATAACTAAGTTATATATTTATAAAAGAAAAGGTATTTACTCTAAGGTTACTAAGAGTAGTAGTTTATATACTAAATCTATTAATAGTTATTATACTAGGTAAAGTAAACGCTTTTCTATTAATTAATAACTATAGATTAATCTTAGAAAGATTAATCTTATATTTATCTAAAAAGGAGTCTTCTTTTAGGCTTCTTCGTTTCTTACCTCTAAGCTAGTATCTTCTTCTTTAAGCTCTTTAAGATTAACTCTATATATTTTTAGCTTTAGATAATTCTTAATATAATAACTAAGCTTACTATAGTTAAAGTACTTATTTAATAGTTCTAGAGTTAAGTAGTTATTTATAGTAGAGGTATTAGAACGTCTAATAGAGATAAAAGAGACTATAGAGGAAGAAGGGCTAGTAGGCGTAGGAGTAGGCGTATATAATTTTAAGATAGAAGGAAAATTCGTTACTTATACTCTTTAAGAAGCGAGATTTTAAAGGTTACTATTAATACTACTTATAAGATTATAAAAGAAGTTTATATCTCTCTTAACTTAGAACTTAGTAATAATAAGAGATTAGTATAGTATAAGAGTTAACTTATTCTATAAGTCTTCTACCTAGTCTTATTAAAGAACTTCGGCTTTATCTATAAGTTATTAGAACTTAGTATAGAAGTTATAAAAAGTTTCTATCTTTAATATAATAAGGTCTTAATATTAGATATAAGCTTCTTAGTATAAGTAAGAGCTAATAATAATATTTTAGAAGTAAGTTAATATCTCTTTATAGCTACTAAACCGATTAATAGTATTAAACTTATATCTTAGATAAATATAGTTTTAGGCTCTTTTAGAAGTATAGTAGTAGATTAAATTTATCTTTACTTTCTTAAACTTAAAGTAGTTAGTATTAATAAATAACTTTACTATAATTTTAGTTTTCTAGATTATATAAGTAAATTCGTCTTCTATAGTAAATTAGTAAGAATTAGCTATTCTACTTATCTTCTTTAATAATAAAACTATAGAAGAGGAATAAGTTATATTAAGAGTTTATAGCTAAATAGAGGTATATTAATAGGAAGTAATAGCTATATTTAAAGTATTTACTTTAAGTTTATAAACTTTACTTATTAATAAAGTTATTATTTTAAGAATTTGTTATAGAGTAGAGTTAAATAGAGGTAATTTAAAGATCTTATACTATAAGAAACTAGTAGTTGTCTTAGTAGAAGGAGGTAGTAGTAGTAGTATAGTAATAGCTAGTATATATATTTTTATAGGTTAAGTTCTTAAGCTAGATTAGAATATAACGTTAATAGAAGAGAGAAGAGAGATTAGCTTTATTAACTTTAAAGTAGAGTAGAATAGTTCTTAGGTTAATAGGTTACTTTTAAAAGACTTAACATAGCTAATAGAAGAACGCTAGACCTTACTACTTAATATAAATAGGTTAGGCTTTATAAAAGAGAATAGTAAATTTAGTAGATTTAATATAAGTAAATATATATATTATTATTAGGATATTAGTAAAAGCCTTCCTAGGTAAAGAGAGAGAGTTTAGTTTTAGTATAATAGCTCTTTATAAATATATAAAGAGAGTACTTATAGAATAGTATCTAATATTAAGGAAAACTAAACTAAAGAGAAAAGCAAAGAGTATAAGCACTCTAGCTTTATTTATATATATTAAGCGAAGCCTCGGCAAAGCCTCGGGACAACCTGGTCACGTGAGTGACGTATATAACTAGGACTGTTATATAAATAATACTTCTAAAACCTTTATTCTCTAAGAAGAACTTAACTATAAAGAAATAGTAAAAGTAGCTTAATATAGATACTCTACTTAAAGAATAGCTTAAGATAATATAAGTAAAACTTAGTAGTAAATAGAAGCTAGTATAAATTAATACTTAAGAGTTATTAACTAAGATAGTAGTAATAAAGTCTACTTATTTACTAAGAATCTTAAGATAAATTATTTAAGCTAAAAGCTTATTAAATAGTAGATAAAACCTTTTAAGATATTAAAATAAGTAGAATACTCTTACTAGCTAAAACTTCTAAAAGAATTATTAATTTATAACGTTTTTCCTTCGAATATACTATTAAAAGATCTTAATACTACTTTACTAAGATAAGAAGCTTTAAAGCTACTACTAGCTATTATTTAAGATATATAATAATAGAAATTATAAGAAGTATTTAATAGTAGACTATTTAGAAAATAGCTATAGTACTAAGTAAAGTAGATTAGATATAATTTATACTCTACTTAGTATTTTATAGAAAGTTTTTAAAGTTTACTATATTATTTAAGAGACTTTTATATAAAATATTTAGAAGAATTAGAACTATTTTAGCTTCTTTTTAGAATAAGTTAATATAGAGAAATTAAATAAGAATTAGTTAAGTAAAGTAAAGAGTTAAATTTTAAAACTCTCTTAATATACTCTAATCTTAGTTAATAAAGAACTTATAATAAAAACCTAAGATAAAATATATACTAGTATAAAGGTTTAAAATTAAGAAAGTAAAGAACTAAGAATAAGTTACTACTAAAATAGACCTTACTAAGACTTTTCTAAGCTAAAGCCTCTTTACTATCTAACTTATTCTCTTTCTCTCTCTCTTATCTATATAGCGCTTAAATTAGCTTATTCTCTATATCCTTCTTATAAGAGTATATCTTACCTTAGTAGTCTTTTATAATAGACTTAATAGAGAACGTTTTTAGATAAGCTTTAAAGAGAACCTAAACTTAGGTTTAGATAAAAGTCTTATCTTTTATAGTACTACGTAAGAACTATTAAAGTATTAGTAATTAAAAGATCTCTATTTAGTAAGAAGTATTTATAATAACCTTAGTATAAAGTGTCTAAGTCTCTTTTAGAAGAGTAAACTATATCTCTACTCTAGTCTTTAGTATCTTTATATCTATAATAACTAATACTATAATAATACGAAATATATACGACTATTAAAGAGATATATAAAAGTATATTTAAAAGAATAATATATATAGAAACTAGGTACTAATATAGAAGAAAAGACTAAATTAGTCTTCTCTTATTCTAAATAAGAGTATCTCTATATAAGAGATTAAATACTATAAAGGTCTAATAATACTAACAACTAAGTCTTATCTAATATAGCTTAAACTAAATAATAAGAGCTAAAAAGCTAAATATATAATATCTAAACCTTAATCCCTTCTATATATAAATATTAGATATTAATATCTTTAGTACTTTTAGTTATATAAGTATTAGTATTTTATAATATTAGTATAAAGGTATTAGTAGTTTTATAAATAGAGGTAATTTAGAATAGTAGGCTATTATAAATACCTAGTCTAGAGTCTTAGTAGTCTTCTTAATCTCTCTCTTCCTCTTCTTTAGCTATAATATAATAAACTCCTTCTTTATAAACTAGAGTAACTATTATAGTTAGAGCGGATTTAGAATATATTTAGAGACGACTTATTAGAGTATAAATAGTATTCTTTTCAACATAGTACTTATACTTCTTCTACGTAGCCTTTTTAAAAGTATATTAGTAATTCCTATTCTAAGCTTTTATCTAAAAGTACTAAACGTAGTAGACTTAGTAAGCGATTAGAAGCGTACTAGTAAGAGTTATAACAGGTATTTTACTATATTAAAATAGCTCTAAATTAGGTCTAATAAAAGTATAGAGCTTACTTTTATATCTATATATATATATAATATATATATATATTCTAAAAACTCGTTAGTAGATAAGAGTAAATCTAATTAGAAAGTATTCTTACTATTTATATTATTTAGATAGAAAGAAAAGAAGAAAAGAAATTAGAATTAAGAACGAGTTATCTACTAATATATTATAGATAATAATAGCTAGTATTATATAAGTATTATTTATTACTTAATAATTACTATTATAATATATAATAATAATAGGAATCTAATAACGTTTTAGTAATATACTACTTTCTATCTAATTGTAAAATATTAGCTCTTCTTCTATTTATATCTATTATTATATTATATATAATAGTGAAAAAAGAGTACTTAACTATTAAGAATAATACTATTATCTACTAACTCTACTCTAACTATAAAGTATTATATAGATATAGAATAGGAAGTAAGTTATATTCTTAATAAGCTAATAATACCTTAGACGTCTTAATAACGTATTAATAACTAACTAAAGACTTAGAATAAGTCTTTTTAAAAGAGAAAAATATAATAATAAGCTGTTTTATAGAAGCTTATTATAGTCTATATTAGAAGAGTTTTAGTACTAAAACTAGTTACGTATATTTAGTTCTTTATCTATAGTATCTAGACTCTTATATTATTCTACTCTACTTCTTTCTATTCTATATTTTAAAGAATAATTCATTCTTTACTTTAGTATTTAAGCTTATAAATTATATATATTATTCTTTTAAACGTACTCTTTTATATCTCTTAGCTAGTAGTATACGATTCGTACTATTATATTCTTTCTCTTTCTATTCTTCTTCTTTTAATCTATTTATTCTTATATATATATCTTAATATCTAAAAAGAATATCTACTAGTAAAGTAGTAGCTTTGAATCTCTAGCTTTTTATAGTAGTCGAGTAAGTTCGAAGGTTTTCTTATTTATTTAAATACTCTAATATAAGTTTAGAATTTAAGTTTATCTATAAATATCTAGTCTTTTATATAAGATTTTTTAAACAGATTTTATTAAAGGTAAATAATACTATCTACTATACTCTCTATATTTATATAATACGTTCTTTCAAAAAGACTAACTTCTATCTAATAGATATAGATTATTATATCTTAATTATAATTATAATAAAACTATTCTATAAAAAACCTATAAGTACTAGCTATACTAGCTCTACTCTAACGTCGATAGCTAAAATATATTTAATATATTAAATATACTAGCTATAGTAGTTTTACTAAGTATATAATACTAAAGTAGTAGTACTAAGTAAACTAAGATTAATTTATTATCTAAGTTCTAGAATTCGATAATTATAGAACTAGTCTTCTACTTCTTTATAAACTACTTAGTTTTATAAAATACTAATAAATTAAATTATAAAATAATAATTTAAGAATTTTAGTAAAACTTTACTTAGTTTAAAGCTTCTCGATATTTCGAATTTTCGAGAAGCTCTCTATAAGAGCTACGTTGCTTCTATAGTAGCTAGTAAATCGACTAGCCGCTGCTATAACACAGAGTTAGAAAAAGTAGCACGTTGTTTTAACAACGCTATTAGACACTCTTATAAAGCGTTATTAAGTATCTATCTCTCTTTTATAATTACCTTAACTAAAAATCTTAAGAAATATTAGACTAATATTAGTAATAAAGTTTATATAGAGCTTTATTTAGTTAGTTCTCTACTTCTTATTTTATTTCCTTAGCTAATTTTATAGATTTAGAAGTAGAAGAAGTTATATAGTATAATCTATATAAGACTTAAATAAGGTTTTAGAAGCTCTTAGTTATCCTTAGTTCTAAACTATACTTATTACTATAAGAAGCCTAATAGCTTTTAGAGTCTTACTTCTAATAATAAACTAGATAGCGATACTTCTAAGGTTTTAAAGCATAGTAACTATATTCTTAAGAGTACTCTTTTTATAGCTTCTACCTTAAATAGTACTTCGCTTATAAGAGCTAATACTTATAGTTAAACTAAGAGCTAGAGCACTTCTTATAAGAGTTCTACTATTTATAGTAAAGATAATACTTCTCTCTCTAAGTAGTAAAAGTCTACTTAAAAGCCTTTAAAGGTTCTTTTAAAGAGCTATCTTAAAAGATCTATTCTAAAGTCTATTCTAAGAAAGACTATTTTAAAGAAAACTACTTCTATAAAGTTAGTTTCTAAGAAGTTATCTTCTAAGAAGCTTACTAATAACTATTCTAAGCGTTCTTTAAAAAGCTATAAGTATAAGAAGAATATTTCTAAAAGTAAAGAGTCTAAGAATAATAATAGTAATAATAAGTTTAATAGTATTAATCTTAGTAATACTCTTAATAAAATAGATATAGTACTTACTACTTTTAGTAAAACTATTTCTAAGTATTAGAAGAAGTCTTATTAGTTAGTTAGTATACTTTATATTTATATAGTAGTAGTTAGTTTCTTTAAAACTTTATATTTATATTCGGTAGTGCTTCTTAGAAGAGTCTTATAGTACTTAATTACTAAGTATATAATAATTAAATAAATAAATAAAATCTAAAATAAGCTTATAATACTTCTTAAATAATTATAATATAGAAAAGGATAAAACTTTTTAAAACTATATAAGTAAAATAATAAAGTAAAGTATAATAATATATAAAAATAATAGAGAGTATGATTTACTATTCTAGAAGAGTGTTTTTAACTTAAAAATATAGTTTTAATCTAAAAATTAGTATACTTTTGCCTTTTAAGAGAGTGTTTTACTAAGTAAACGAGTATCTTAGAGATTAAGTAAAGCTTTAAAATATTTAAATTTATATTTAGATAAGTTCTTTATAAGTCTATCTACTAATATATTATTTATTAGTAAATAAGTAACTTAGAAAGATCTCTTTTAGTACTCTTAATAAAGCTATATATTTTAAATATTTAGATATTAAAGCTTTATAGATATTCTCTTATTTTCTCTAGTAATTAATTAAATAGTTTATTAATTATTATAGAATATATTCTATATTTTATTTAAATTAAGCTATAGTTCTTTAAAGAGACGCTTTAACACTATTATTTCTACGCCTAGCTACTTTACTTTTAAGAGCTTAGCTTCTATTATTAATATTATAATTATATCTTATTATAAAGCTCTCTAAGCTATAAGTCTATTAAATAATAATAATATATATCTTTATTAGAAGATCTTTAAGTTTCTAGATTATTAGTATATAATATATTTAAAGTAAGTACTAGTTATATACCTCTAAGCTCTTCTCTATATATAATTCCTAAGAACCTTATCTTAAATAAGTATTAAATATACTAATTTATTATAGCTATATATTTATTATTTAGGTTAGTTAAGAAGTATAAAAGCTAGGAAGTAGTAAATATAATATCTAGTTATATTATAATTACTATATAGAGTACTAAACTTACTTTCTCTTAATAGAACTTTATAAATATAGGTTTTACTATTTCTTAATTCTTTTTTAGTTTATATATTAGAAGTAGTATACTTAGATAATCTCTATTAATAAGCTTAAATTATTTAGTAATTTATTTAATATATATATTATAAGAGAGCTATATCTTTTTCTATACTCTATCTTTGTAGACTTTTACTCTAAGATACTATTCTATATTACTAAGTAAGTATAGTTTATATAAAAGCTTTACTTTATCTAGTATAACTTTTACTAGAGATACGTTATCTTAGTAGTATATTATCTATATATTATTTATATAAAAGATTATAAAAACCTTCCTTAGAAGATCTATATAAATATAAGGCTCTTCTAAATAGAGTATTAAGCTATATTCTTAAAGAGTGATTATAAAGTATTTAAACTATAAAGCTAGGGAATCTCTTAATCTATAAAGTACTCTATCTAATTTAATATATAGTCTCTCTTATTAATATTTATTTAGAAGTTAGTAAGCTATTAGAAGAGCTATTATATTCTTTTCTATATTAATAAACATGTTTATAATATTATATTACTTAATCTCTAGGTTAAATCTAGTAGCTATTATTATAGCTATTTAGAATAATCTTACTATAAGCGTAGTAGTATATATTAAAAGAATAGTATCTTCTTATTAGAGATTACCTCTAACTATAAGCTAAGCTTAGTATTAAATTAGATAGTTTATAGAGTTATATTTATACATAAATACTTACTTTAAAGGTAATAGTTTTATTTTAGTGTTTTATCTTTTAATTATATACTAGTATTTCCTTTTTTCTAGGTTCTTAATTTTAAGCTCTAAATCGTCTTTAAAGTACTTACTAAGAGAGTAGTTTATAAGTTTTCTCTATAATTTTAGTTCTTTTAGTAGTTTTAACTAATAAAGGTATAGGTATTTAAGCTTTAGAGGCGTTTCTTCTCCTATTATTACTATTATAATAATATAGTAGATATCTTATAAGTCCTTTCTATTTAATACTATACTCTTTAATAAAGGCTAAAAAGTATTAAAGAAATGATTTAAATATTCTAGAATAGCTTATTAAAGCTTTATTCTAATTAATATAGTTAGTAGAGTAGAGATTATTATATCTTTAGTATTCTCTCTTCTAAGTTAACCTCTCTTACTCTTTCTTAATATAGGTAGATATACTTTCTTTATATATCCTTACTTTATTTTAAGCTCTTTTAGGTTTTTACTTTCTATATTTATTATTCCTTACTCCTTAGTTAACTTTATATTAGAAGTTTCTAGAACTAGTATATTAAGAGTTCTTTCTTATATACTACTTTATTATTAAAGAGGCTTACTCTCTCTATTTTATTAAGAGATTCTCTCTAGTATTTTATTACTTATCTTAATTAGTAAACTACTTAGGCCTTTTATACTTTTAGTATTATTTTATAGTTAAGAGAATCCTATAAGCACTTATTAAAAAAGTCTTATAGTTTATTAAGAGATTCTCGTATTTTACTTATTTTAAGAGCTTATAACCTATCTTAATATACTTTTAGGTTTAGATATTACTTTAAGTAATAGAAGTCTAAATCTAAAAGAGATTATATCTTTCTTTTCTAGCCTTACTCTTAAGTTCTAGCTAATTAAAGCTTTACTTAGTATATTAGTAGCTTTAAGTAAGATATTCTTTACTAGTTTAGCTCCTAGTTTTAGTTTTTTTACACTCTCTATTTTATATATACTAATACTTTTAAGTAGAGTTTTAACGTCTTATTACTCTTACTTAACTATATACTATACTATTATATAAGTAATTATAATAGGTTATTATTCTACCTTTTTATATTCTAGTATATAAAAGATTTCTTTATTGAATATAACGTTCTAAGTTATAATAACTTAATTAAGCTATAGAACTTAGATATAGTAAATATTTAATAAGATATATCTAACTAAATAACCTATATAAGTTCTAGGATTAACTTTAAAAGCTCTTTTCTTAACTTCTTATTCTCTCTCCTTTTTTAGTAGATAAGCTCTAGATTTATAAATATAGATTCTATTCTAATCTAGTCTAAGGTCTTTTATTATTAAGTTCTTAAACTTTAGATTATACTAGTAGAAATAATTATTAAACTATAATAAGAGTACTTTAATTAGTATCTTAAACTTATTTTTTTAGTTAAGACTTATATTATAGAGCTAGATTATAGCTATAGTTAACTTAGTTTAGAGGTATTATAGTAAGTTAGTAATAAATAATATTTTAATTAAATATATAATTACTTCTTATTCTACTCTTTCTACTTCTTTGTTTAGCTTATAAGTATAAGTTAGTATAAGCTCTAGATCTATTCTAATTTCTATAGCTTATAAAGTATATTCTAATACTCTATATTTTAAGATTACTAATTTATTATTATTTTATTTAAGCTTATAAATTAAAAGACTATATTACTATCTAATATATCTTTTAAAGTTCTTAAGCTTTTTAAACACTATTTCTCTCCTTTTATTTATTATTATAAATCTAAAAAGCTTTCTACTATACTCCTCTTTTATTAAAAGGAGCTATTTAGCTCTATTATATCTAGTTAAGAAGTTAAATAGATTCTATAAGTACTATTAGAATAGTTATATACTCCTATTCTTAGAGATATATCTTAAAATAACGTTTTAAGTATAAGTAATAATATAGTATAAGCATTTTACTTATTTAATACTTATAATTTTTACGTTTCTTACTAACTAGACTAAAGCTTTAAGAGCTTCTTATTCTAAATGTCTTAATCTTCTATACTATATTTCTACTAAATCGCTTCTTAGTCTAGTATAGTCTCTTATCTTCTTATAAAAGTGTTTATTAATCTTTTTAGAAAGTATTAAGTATATTAAAGTAAATATAGCTTAAGGGTTTTAGAGCTTAGTATAGTTATTAATAAGATTATATTTAAATAAGACTAAGTTTATTATATAAATTAAAGATTTAATAACTATACTATTCTCTATAAGTCTAAAGTATAGTAAATAGTTATATCTATTATACTATACTCTAGATTCTCTAATATATACTTCTAAGATAATATTAGAATAAAAGCTTTTAATAATAGTAATATTAATAAGTATTAGATCTATAGAGTTACTTCCTCTCTTACTTCTAAGAACGTTCTTTATAACTCTTATTCCTATTCTACTAATTAGAATATTAGTTATTCTTAATTCTACTATATTATTAGAGTATTTAAAGGTTTCTAAGATAAGTATATTCTTACTATTAATAAGATAGACTACTTTATAATTATTAAAGAGTGTTAAATCTATAAGAGAGTATCTAGTATATTTAGCTAAGAAAGTATAGATTCTCTATTTTAAGGCTTAGTTTATCTTTTCTAGATTAGTTAGAAGCTTTAAAGATAAGATTATAATACTTATATTTCTAATAAGGTATTTTAATAACTCTTAAGTACTACTAGTAAAGCTTATAAATCCCTTTCTAAACTTAGATTATATTATAAGGAACTTTTTAATTAGTTTCTTTTAAAAGTCTATCTAGAATAAGGCTCTTAAATACTATATAATCTCTTTTAACTTCTTATTATTTAGAGGATTATTAAGAGTAGGATTATACTTTCTAGTAAGTATAAATTCTAAGGTTTAGTAGTTAATAGGTTTCTAAAAGTATTCTTAACTAGTCTTATATAGACATTTCTTATTATTAGAACCTCTGTTTTAGGCTCTATTCTTAGAATTAGATAAGTTATTACTTCTACTTTTAAAGATAGAGAATATCCTACTAGCCTTCCTACTAGTCTTTAATATAAGATATTTATATAGAATCTCTAAAAACATTTTAGTAAGATTATTAAGTAATATAACTCCTTTTCTAAGCTTTATATTATTAATTAACTATATCTTTTAACTTATTACTTAAGTAGAAGTAATTTAGTAAACGATATCTAGAAAGTCCTTTATTATAAATAGACTCTTAATCTCTAAGAGTTAAAAATTTTTCGCTTAGTTATAGTAGCGTTTCTAGTTAGAGAACTAGCGATTAGAGTTTATAGACCTTAATTTAGTTTAAGTAAACGTGTTCTAGTATTCTATATATACTATGTCTTCTACGCTTTCTAATATTAGTACTAAGTTGTTTTTAAGCTTTTAAATTAGGTTCTAGAGAGTGAATTTCCTAGTATACCTAAGTAAGAATTAAGCTTTTAAGAGTATAGACTTATCTATAGTACTCTCTACTTAGAAGCTAACTTTATATATCTTATCTTATATAGTATAAAGCTTATTAATTTTAAAAATATTACTTTTAATATTATCTTTAAAGTCCTCTTTAACATTATTAGATATTACTAGAAGAAGTAGTTCTAGTAGATCTCTTCTTATATATTAAGCTACTAAGAGTATATCCTAGGCTTTATTTACTATAAGCTAGGCTTCTTTAAGTCTAATATTCTTATTAAATATAGCTTATTTAATTATAGAATAAGGTCTTTTAAGCTTATTAGCGTTCTTAGTATTAAAGCTATTTAGATCGAAGTATTCTTAGACTCTTTCTTAGTAAGTAATATAAAAGAAGTAGTTATACTATATAGACTATAAGTTTTAGTTAGTAAGAAGAACCTTTTTAGTTAAGAGTAAGCTTACTATTATAAAAGTAGTACTCTTAAAGAAAAGATAAAAATAGATAAAAAGAAGATAAAGCTAATATAACTAGTATAGTAGAAGTAGTATTCTATCTACTAACTAGGCTTATAACTATAGTGATTATAGAAGCTATATTAAGAGTATAAGATAAGTAAAGTAAAGTTAAAGTAGATACTTAATTCCTAAAACTATAGAGAAGAGTATAAGGCTTTAAATACTATACTTCTTACTTAAAAGGTAGAGATTATTAGGTGATCCTTTATCTAACTCATCTTTGTTCTATAATAGCTTCTTATATAAGTATTATCTAAAAGAGTATAAGTATATTAACTAGTATCTACTCTATTTATAACTCGTATATAAATATATAAGTTCTTATAATAAATAGTAAGTACTTCTAGTATATTTAAGAAATGTAATACTAAGTATAATAGTTATTAGCTCTATTATAGCTAGTATATTACTATTGAATTTATGAAAAAAGTAGATTAGATATACTAGTAGTATATATAATATCTAAAAGGTTTTTATAATATACTATATATAGATATTAGAGAATAACTAAAGATAATATACTATTTATCTCAAGTTTTTAAAATCTTTAATAGAATAGTAAAATATATAAGATCACTTTCTATAGATTCTTATTCTACTTTTATTAAAGAGACTTCTAGTAATAATTATAGATTATTCGCTAAAGTAGCTTTCTTTTTTCTCAAATACTCTAATAAAAGACTATAACTAGATAGAGTTCTTAAATCTATACTCTAAAATAGATTATAAAGTAATATATACTAGCTATAGAAGTAGAGAAAAAAGTTGAAATTCTCTCTTTTACTTCTCTAGTAAAGAGTTTTAAACTTTTATAAATAAATCTATCTCTAATATTCTTTTATATAAATTCTATATTATATAAACTATTATATATATTACTTTCGTCTTGAATAGCTTATAATAGCGAGTAAAAAATATCTAGAAAAAGCTATTATTCTTCTATAGAGACTTTTAAGATCTATATTATATTATATATATATATATATAGTTCTATTTTCTTTTATTAAGCTAAAAGAGTATAAGATCTTAATAGAAAATAGTATTATATATACTATATATATATATATATAAGATAGAACATAGTAGCTTTACTAGCTACTATTAGTCTTTTAAGTCAACTACTACTAAAACTATATCTTTATAAGAATTGAATTTAGTTTTAATACTTAGTATTAACGCTTAGAGAGATTTTACTAAAGCTTATAATAAAGTCGTAAATTATCTTATAAGAGTTCTATACTAGTATTATAATAGTAATAATAATTTATTAGAAGAAAGATATTCTAAAATAAGATATATACTTAGTAGAAAGAGCTTATAAGTCTTTTATTAAAGAAATAATAAAAGAAAAATATCTTTCTAATACTTTTCAATTCTATATTAGTAAACTACTCTTAATACTAACTAATAAATATAATATTAGCTATACTACTTACTTTTAAGATATATAAACGATAAACACTCTAGAATATAGTTTAGAATCTAAAGATAATCTTATCTATAGTAAATAGAATTAGCTATAATAGATATAGCGATATTCTTATATAAGTACGCTAGCTTTAATCTAATAAACTATCTATTTAACTTTTAAGTATAATAATAACTATTACTATTTATATAAACTAAACTATCTCTATATAATATAATAGATACTAATAAAAGAGTAAAATTGTTTGAATTAATTTAATATATAGCTAACTAAACTATATTAAAGTCTCAGCGATTAATTAATTAATATAGACTATTTCTTGTTTTTTTATTAATTACTATCGGTATATATTTAAAAGGTAATTAGCGATTTAGATTAGTATACGTGAGTATACGTGCTTCTCGCTTAAAAGCTACTTAACTAGGTATCGTAGCTAGCTTTACTTAGTATATATAAACAATAATATAACTCTTTTTATATTACTTTTATAACTATAAGTTATACTGACACTAATTAGTAGACGTATAGATTAGATACTTAGTTACTTTATATATTTCTACTATAGACATACTTATATAAAAGTAAACTTAATATTACTAGTAGACTTCTCTTTATAGATCGTAGTTCCTTCTACTATAAACTTCGACAAATAGTAAACACTTCTTAATATAAGAAGTACTAATTACTAATACTAACCTTCTAACGTTATTCTAATAACTTCTTCAACCTTCTATTATCTTCTAAGATAATTTATACTCTCTAAGACACCTATTCACTTAAAACCTAATATCTCTTTTACCTACTAAGTAAAGTATAAACAGACTTTTGATAATATTAATTCAAGTTAATTTAAGTAATAATAATACTTATAATATAATAGATATACTAATATCGATTCTAACGACTTTGAAAGCTTTAACTTTAATACTAACTTTAGTACTAAAATAGGCCTTAAAGCTAGTACTAAAGCTAAAGTTAATATAAATAGAAGAGACGATTTTTCCTACTAAATAAGAAGAAGAGTATACTAAAAGAGAGAACGAAGACCTTCTTTTTTAGAATAAATTTTAAGTAGACTTTAAAGAATAGGCTTAAGATAAATTCGCTAAGATCTACTAATCTATAAATACTAAGTTATAATAGATACTTTATAGAAGAGGTATATAGGTTAAGATAGATAGATATAAAATACTTATATCTTAAGTACTATATAATACTATTACTAAGGTTAACTAAACTAAGTAGTTTAATAAAGAATTAAAAGCTATAGTATTAGAAGAAGCTAGTAGTAAAGTCTTTAGATCCTATTATAAATATATAGTAGAATATATTAAAAGATAATAAAAGCTATAGTAATAATAACCTTAATAATAATAACCTTTTGCTAAAAATATTACTTAAAACACCTAATCTAAAATAAAGGCTAGAGACGAAGCTTTATAAGTATCTACTATATAATAATAATAATAATAACTAATATAATAACTAACACCTTTAATAATATTAATTCTACTAACTAAAAGGAAAGACCTAAGCGATCTAGTATAACCTCTAATCTAATATTTAAGTCTACTAAAAGATAACTAGACCTTCTTCTTTATATCTTATTAATTTAGTAAAGATACTAGTAGTAACGATTTTAACGATATCTCTAAGTATCTAGAATATAATTAATAATAGGATAATCCTAGTAAGAGACTACTAGTATAAATAAATATAATATATTTTAAACTAGAGTTAACTTTACAAAATTCTTAAAAGGGTTAAGACTACTCTTATATACTAGGTACTTTTATAAAAGTATATAAGAATAATTAAAAGTATAATAGAAAAGAAGATAACTTTATAATTAAAGTTATAATATTTAAAGATATATATAAGAGAAGTAGAGTATTACTAGTAATTTACTCTTTTACCTTCTCTACTATATTAAAAGGTAACGCTTTAAATTACTTTTATACTATACTTTTTAATAAAAATAATAATTAATCTTTTAAAGTTTTATCTATATCTATATAATAATACTTTAAAGATAAACTTTATAAAAGAGGTTAATTATCTAAGTAGAATAATATCGCTTTATAAGAGATAATATAAGTATTTAAAGTATTAATATTAAAGTCTTTTAAAGATATATTATTAAGACTTAATTTACTAAGATTTTCCCTCTCTATAGACTTTTATATTAATAGTTAATTTTTAAATAAGCTAATTTTAATATATAAAAGAGTCTTAGATTATACTATTATAATATTAACCTTATCTTAAGATTCTTTAATTTCTAATACTATTACTCTCTTATAAAGTTTAATCTAATCCTATATAAAAGTTTACTTAGAGATAGTTATAAACGAAACTATAATAACTAAAAGGCACTTCTATAAGAGTAGATAATATAGTAGTATAAATAAACTTAGTAGTATAGATTAATATAAGAAGAAGAAGATATATTATATATATAGAAAAGATGACTATTTATCTTAGAATTATAGTTAAGAAGAGTAGGACTATTACTTTACTAAATAGACTAATAATAATTCTAGATACTTTAAAAAGAAGTAAGATAGATATATTAGAAAGGTATATAATATAAATATAGTATATACTTAGAGTACTTAGAAGGAGGAGATATTAATAATACTTTAAGCTATTACTCTATTAAAAGAAGATAGTTACTTATTAGATACTAGCTTAGATAATAAAGTTATCTATTATAATATTACTTTTATAAGATTTATTAATAATTTAAATACTAAATAACTTATTATAAATTTAATAAGTTTAGTATAAAAACATATTATTAATAGATATATCTTATAAAACCTAAATAACTTAAATAATACTTTTAATATTATATATAAATTTATAGAAGAAGTGTTTATAATAATAGCTAAAAGATATATAAAAGAGAACCTTTTTAGTATAATAATTAATACTAGAGTAGCTTAAAAGTTAAGTATAGGATATAACTAATATCTTATATATATTAGACTTATTAAAAGCATCTTAATTAACAAAGGTATAAAGAGTTAATTTAATATCTAGTTTAGTAAGAGATATACTTTATCTTTAAGATTAATAATAATTAATATATTAATTAGAAAAGCTAAATTCTATATAGTATAATTTAATATCTCTTTTATCTTTTATATTAATAATATAAATAACTTAAATATTACTTTAAATAATCTTTAAAATATACTTATTTAAAAGAATAAGAAAGAGATAAAAGTTAAGAGGTTCTCTATTATATAACGATTTAGATATCCTTTTCTATTCTAGAATAAAGCTATATATAACTTTATATAGAAGTACTTAACCTTTCTTATAGATATTAATATTTAACAACTTTATAAGTAATTTAGCTATCTATTAGTACTAAGATTATAATATATACTAGAAAGAGCTAGGTATTATATTAACTAAGGTATCTTTTAATATCTTATTAAATTTTATAAATACTATTAAAAGTATAAAAGTTCGCTTAGTTAATTTAAGTTTACTTTTTATAATAACTTTAAATTTAATTATAGTATTTTAATTAATACTTTCTTCTTTAATAAGTAGATAGTCTTATACTATATAAATAAAGTAATGAGATATTAAGTAAGTAACTTTTTACTAGATATAAAAGTAATAACTATATAAGAGGTTTTCTAAAGATATTAGATTAATATATATCTTAGACTCTTTAATTATATTATTATAGATACTAGAATAAACTTTATTAGAAAGACTTTATATACTCTATTACTAGAATAGATACTATAGTAAAAACTATACTAGTTAAGATATATAATTTAATTAGTATAGTAGAACGTTATTATAGACTAATTTAATAAGTATATAATATTATATATAAATAAGAGCTATATCTCTTATAAAGTTTAATACTTTAAATAGCTTTTAAAGTAATTAATAATATAGTAGGCCTAAATAGACTAGTCTCTACTTTATTTATATATAAGGTATATATTTAAATAACTATAACCGACATACCTTTATAACTAATTTCTATAAGATTTAAGACCTATAAAAAGGCTACTTAAGAGATATAAAAGTAGATTATATCTTATTAAGTTAAAAAAGCTTTTAATATATAAAATAGACTAATTAACTAAGTTAAGGACTTACTCTTAACTTTAGACGTTTTAGTATAAAAAGAGTATATAAAGTCTTAGATAAGACCTTTTATCTTTTAAGAAATTAAGAATAAGGACTATATTATAGTACTACTAAGTAGCTCTATGAAGTTTTAATCTATAGTTATAAAGCTATACTTTATTAAAACTTCTAAAACTTCTAGAATAGTACTAGTAACTAAGGAAGTTTTTAGTATAGCACTATCTAAAACGATACTATAACTCTATAAAAAAGGAAGAACTTTTAAATAATAAGATAAATAAGATATTAAATAATATTTACCTTCTCTCTAATATTAACTTTAATAGTTATAAATCTACTAAAATACTAATATTCTAGAAACTATACTAGAACCTCTCTAAAAGCGTAGACGTAGATAGCTTTAAAAGTATTTAAAGCTTTTAAATAGGTCTTTTAAAGTATTATTCTAATAGTTAGATACTTTTATAGACGATTTTAACTATATTACTCTTAAAGATATTAGAATATATTTTACTAATTTAAGTAAACTTTATAATATTAAAGTATTTATAGTTAATAATAGTATAGTATATATTAAATTATAATAAAAGAAGATTAATAAATTAACTAATTAAGATGTTTTTAAGATTATTACCTAGAAAGAGTTACCTCTTAATACTAGAATATTTAAATTATACTTTATAAATAATATTAAATTTAAGAGTATAGTATTTACTTTTATAAAGTTAAGATTAGTAATCTAAGTATATAATAATACTAGAAAGTTACTAGTACTTACTTAAGCGCCTATAATTTAGAGAGTAAGCTAGAGAATAATCCTTATACTTATTATAATACTTCTAGGTTTATAAGTATTTATTTAAGATATTATATAAGTATATATATAATCTTTAACTAACTTAAATTAGAAATTCTTTATATACTTTTTTAAAGATTATTTTTAATAAGAAGATATATTCTTTAAAGTAATTAGGTTATTATATAGTATTCTAGAAGCTAGTAATTATTAGTTTATAATATACTATAAATACTATATTCTAAGACTTATAATAGAATAGTTAATATTCAACTCCTATCTTTTATATACTAAGTTATACTAATATAACAAGTAAGTAAAGTTAGATACTTCTTTTAGTATAGTAGGCCTTTAAACTAATAATACTCTTATACTTACTAATAATACTTTTACTAATAAAGAGAAGCTTACTATTAACAAAGCTAGGTTTATATTTAAGAAGAGAGAGAAGCTTACTATTAACTATCTAATTAAATTTAATAGAAGACTAATTACTAAGTATTATAATAGCTCTATATCTCTTACTTAGAATTATATAAAATATTTAGATTTAGTATAAAAAGCTCTATCTAAGATATCTAATATAAAAGGGATATTATATATAGTAAATACTAAAGATTAGTATATTATATAACGTGTTAGAAGAGTATACTTAGCTATAGTATCCTAGCTTAAAGCTACTTTCGACTTATTATATACTATCTAAACTATTAATTCTTAAGATAATAATATTTTACTTCTTAATAAGCGAATTTAATAGTAAATTAATAATCTCTTAAAAGGACTTAAATTTATTAAATTAGATAAATCTTCTTTAAAGTTATATACTTTTACTAATAGATTATTTACTAATAATAAGGACTTATTATTATAAATTAGTTATATTATTACTCTTATAGATAAAGATAATAATACTAATATCTTATATTAGTCTTCTACTAAGTATAAAAGAGTTACTTATAGTGTTTTAGTATTAGAATTATATATAATAAGCTCTAGATTTAATACTATAGCTTTAATAAAATTAACTTTTAAAAGTATCTTAAGATTTAAAGTACTACTTATACTATATACTAATTCAAAGTCTATTTATAAATATATAACTAAATTAGGTATAACTAAAGAAAAGCGACTAATAATTAATATTATATACTTATAAGAAGTATATAAATTAAAAGAGATTAATAAGATTAAATAGATTAATAGTAAGAGTAATCTTATAAATACTATAACTAAAAAGAGTTACTATAATACCTTATAAAAGTTAATTAATACTAATAAACTAGATATTAACCTTATAGAGTAGATAGAACGAAATAAGAGATAATAGAGAACTAAAATAGAGCCTTCTTATTAGTTAAGAATAGAGATAGAGAGCTTTGATTAGTTAGATTAGATAGGATTTTAATGATTTTTAGAGTACTAACTATTATTATTTTAAAGAAGTGCTAGTATTAGTATATATTTAAGAGGTAATTAGCAATTTAGATTAGTATACGTAGGTATACGTGCTTCTTACTTAAGAGCTACTTAAGTAAGCATTATAGCTAGCTTTACTCGGTATATATAAACGATAATATAACTCTTTTTACATCGCTTTTATAACTATAAGTTATACTAACAATTACATCTATATAATATTCTACTAAGAAAAACAACGATTAATAAGATTATTATACTTTAAGAATAATTTCTTCTCTTTTATTAATTATTACTTATATATCTTAAAGCTAGTAGTGAAACTAGAGACTATCTTTTAAGAGATAATTTTTTCTCTTCTAATCCTTTTTAAAAGAAGACTATGTTGAAGTTTAAACCAACTATCTTCGAGTAACTAATAATATAAAATCACCTCAACTTTCGTTGGAGTTACGACACTCTATAATATCTTAAATTATTCACACCTCTGTGTAAGCAGCCGCTCTATATCTTGTTCCTTTTGAGTTATCCCGTTGGCAGCACTCGTGTTTACAACTACTGTAGATTCTAGAGAGAGTGTTAGAGAGAGTGTTTCACGTGTTCTAACTAGCTGTTCCGCATATAAGTAATACTATTATATTTTGCCTTTTTAGCTGTGAATCTGCTTAACTCTGCTACAGAGTCAACTCCCAGATTTGACTTCTGTAATTATGTAGTATATTTGCTATTTCCGGTACAATTCTCGCTATGTCGTAGAGCGCATTCTTTCGGTACTCATAAGAGCTCTTTTGAAAGCTTGTTATATCCGCATTCCACTTTGTTTTGACGTATGTTTCCATTTGTGTTCCATCATAACTCCTCTCGAAACGGACGTAACGTTCCGTTGTACGGGAATAATCGCCGTCTTTGAATAGACTAGTACTTCGTCCTACAAGTATGATTTCATTCATACAAGCATCAAGATGGCTCCACACAAAAGGAACTTCCCACTTCTGCAAAGAAACCCCCAGTTCCCAAATCAAATCGCAAAATAGGAACTGCTCGTAGTTGGTCCATGCGTAGACCTTCGGTGTTTGTAAATGATAGGTTGGCCTCATTGTGTTCTTGTGGATCGAGGTTTTAAAGCTTGTATTGTCTTCCCTAAAATGCTTTCAAGCTATGGTATTTGGAAGTAAGTTTGTTAACTAAGTCTAAGAGATACATTTCTATAACCGAACCTTTATATCCTCTACTCTGCTGATAGACTGTGATTGGCTTCATAGGAGGTTCACATTCACAGAACTATATCAATATGATTCACGGCGGGAATCGCTATTTAGACGAGAAAAGAGCGAAGTTGAGAATTCAACTATAAAAGGCCAAAGCTACGGTGTAGAAATAACTTCTACTATATTTATATAGTAGAAACACTATACTAGATTCTAAGTCAACTCTAGCTCTATTCGTTAATATCTCGCTAAACTAGAGAAAACTAATAAAGAACACTATAGATATATAAAATTAACTAAATACTAGCTTATACGAGAGCTAAAACTAACTTAAGAATTCAGCGCTGCTAAGAGTTATAGAATCTCGTATAAATTCTTATAATAATATATATAGCTATCTTCTCGTTTATATTATAAAAAACTTATAAATACTAGATATACTATTAGTATACTTAATATACCTAGTATACCTAGTATATTTAAGTCTTAAGTATACTATTATAATACTAGTTATAATATACGTAATAGCTAGTATACTTTATAATTAAGTATACTAGATATATTAGATATATTAAGTATACTAGAAGTATTAGCTAGGATTATTTAAGTTAATATATTTATATTCTTTATATATTCTAACGTATTTATCGATATTATATATCTTCTTCTTATTTATCTATATACTCTATCTATATAAGAAGTATCTTATAAAGTAAACTTTAGCTTAATCGCTTAATTTCTCACTTACCTTTTTAATCTATTATAGTTTTATAGAGCTAGGTAGTATCTAAAGAGATAGAAAGCTAGTTAGATAATTATATAATCCTAGGTTCTAGATAGCGTACTAGTCTTCGCTTTATAGATTAGCTAGCGGATTAGCTTTAATATCTCTAGTATCGAGAATCGGATAGTATATTAGCTTTGACGCTATATATACTAAAGCTAAATAGTAGCTGCTTTCGACGCTATATACTAGTATAGCTAGTATAGTAAGTATAACGCTATTCTACTAGTATCTAAAAGTTTTTTATAATATATATAAAGATATTAAGTAGTTAATCTATTAAAAGTTATTAATAAAAGAATAGATTCTATATATATATAAATAATATATATAAAGACTTTAGATAATTTAACTATTTAAAGACTACTAATAATACTATTAACTATATATATAGATATAAAGTATTAAAAAAAAGATTTAGCTTTAAAAAGACTTTAAGTAGCTTTTATATAATAAAATTTATATATATAAAGAAGTTAATCTAGAATAAAAAGAGACTTTAAATAGTTTAAGTTATAAGCTATTTATTAAATTATAATCTTATTATTATAATACTTAAGAATAAATAGCTATTTAAGTAGATAATATAATAAGACTTACTTAGTATATATAGACGATACTATACTCTTTTTATATTACTATTATAATAACTAAGATATACTAATACTTATTAAAAAAGTAGTTATTTATTTCTACTAAATCTTATTCTACTATACGCTATATTAGTATAACTTATAGTTATAAAAGCGATGTAAAAAGAGTTATATTATCGTTCGTATATACCGAGTAAAGCTATCTACGATGCCTACCTAAATAGTTCTTAAGCAAAAAGGTTACGTATTCTCATATACGCTATTCTAAGCAGTTACTTACTCTTAAGTTATACTAACACTAGTACTTCTCTAAAAAGGTTAAAGTTACTCAAAATCATTAAAAACATATATCTAATCTAACTAATTAGAGCTCTCTATTCTCTGTCCTCGACTAATAAGAAAGCTCTATTTTAGTCTCTAATTATCTCTTATGTCGTTCTACTCACTCTATAAGGTTAATATCTAGCTTATTAGTATCGATTAACCTTTATAAGACATTATAATAACCCTTTTTAGTTATAGTATCCGTAGGATTACTCTTACTATTAATCTATTTAATCTTATTAATCTCTCTTAATTTATACGCTTCTTATAAGTATATAATATTAATTATTAGTCGCTTCTCTTTAGTTATACCTAGTCTAGCTATATATTACCTAATCTAGCTATATATTTATAAATAGACTTTAAATTAGTATATATTATAAGTAGTATCTTAAATCCTAAGATACTTTTAAAAGTTGATTTTATTAAAGCCGCGACGTTAAATCTAGAGCTTATTATTAGTAAATAATCTATTAATAAAAGTATATAACTTTAAGAAAGATTTATCTAATTTAACGAATTTAAGTCCTCTTATAGTATTATTGATTTATTATTAAATTCGCTTATTAAGAAGTAAAATATCGTTATCTTAAGAATTAATAGTTTAGATAGTATATAATAAGTCAAAAGTAGCCTTAGATTAAGATACTATAGCTAAGTATACCTCTTTAGCACGTTATATAACATATTAATCTTTAGTATCTACTATATATAATATCTCTTTTATATTAGATATCTTAGTTAAAGCTTTTTATACTAAATATAAGTATTTAACATAATCTTAAGTAAGAGATATAAAGCCGTCTTAATACTTAGTAATTAGCTCTCTATTAAATTTAATTAGATAGTTAATAGTAAGCTCTTCTCTCTTCTTAGATATAAATCTCGCCTCGTTAATAGTAACCTTCTCTTTAATAGTAAAGGCGTTATTAGCAAGTATAAGAGTATTAGTAGTTTAAAAGCCTACTATACTAAAAGGGGTATTTAACTTTACTTACTTATTATATTAGTATAACTTAGTATATAAAAGACAAAGGTCGAATATTAACTATTCTATTATAAGACTTATAATATAGTGTTTATAGTACGTTATAAACTAATAATTACTAGCTTCTAGAATACTATATAGTAGTCTAATTACCTTAAAGAATATATCTTCTTATTAAGAATAACTCTTTAAAGAGTATATAAAGAACTTCTAATTTAAATCAGTTAATAACTATATATATACTTATATAGTATTCTAAATAAATACTTATAAGCTTAGAAGTATTATAATAAGTATAAGAATTATTCTCTAGCTTACTCTTTAAATAGTAGACACCTAGATAACTACTAGTAACTTCCTACTATTATTATATACCTAGATTACTAATCTTAACTTTATAAAAGTAAGTACTATACTCTTAAATTTAATATTATTTATAAAGCGTAATCTAAATATTCTAGTATTAAAAGGTAATTCCTTTTAGGTAATAACTTTAAAAATACTTTAATTAGTTAATCTATTACTCTCTTTTTATTATAATTTAATATATATTATACTATTATTAGTTATAAAGACTTTAATATTATAAGGTTCGCTTAAATTAGTAAGAAAAGTTCTAATATCTTTAAGAGTAATATAGTTAATATTATTAATAAAAGTGTCTAACTATTAGAATAATACTTTAAAATACTTATTTAAAGGACTTAGATACTTTTAGAGTCGTCTACGTCTACGCTTCTAGAGAGGTTCTAGTATAGACTCTAGAATTTTAGTATTTTAGTAGATTTATAACTATTAAAGTTAGTATCTAGAAGAAGGTAAATATTATCTAATATCTTATCTACTCTACTTTACTTCCTACTTACTCTATTACTTAAAAGTTCTCTCTTTTTTATAGAGTTATAGTATTATTTTAGATAGTACTATATTAAAAACTTCCTTAGTTATTAGTACTATTCTAGAAATTTTAGAAGTTTTAATAAAGTATAGTTTTATAACTATAGATTAAAACTTTATAAGACTACTTAGTAGTACTACGATATAGTCTTTGTTTTTAATTTCTTAAAAAATAAAAAAGGTTCTATCTAAGACTTTATATACTCTCTCTATACTAAAACGTCTAAATTTAAGAGCAAGTTCTTAACTTAGTTAATTAGTCTATTTTATATATTAAGAGCTTCTTTAACTTAATAAGATATAATCTACTTTTATATTTCTTAAGTAGCTCTTTTATAGGTTTTAGACTTTATAGAAATTAGTTATAAAGATACGTTAGTTATAGTTATTTAAGTATATACCTTATATACTAATAGAGTAGAGACTAGTCTATTTAGGCCTACTATATCGTTAATTACTTTAAAAGCTATTTAAAGTACTAAACTTTATAAGAGATAGAGCTCTTATTTATATATAATATTATATATCTATTAAATTAGTCTATAGTAACGTTCTACTATACTAATTAAATTATATACCTTAACTAGTATAGTTTTTACTATAGTACCTATTCTAGCAGCGGAGTATATAAAGTCCTTTCTAATAAAGTTTATCTTAGTATTTATAATAATATAATTAGAGAGTCTAAGATATATATTAATCTAATATCTTATTACTTTATCTATATAATATAAGACTACCTACTTATTAAGAAAGAAAGTATTAATTAAAATACTATAATTAAATTTAAGGCTATTATAGAGAGTAAACTTAAATTAGCTAGATAAACTTCTATGTTTTTAATAGTATTTATAGAATCTAGTAAGATATTAAAAGATGTCTTAGTTAATATAATACCTAGCTCTTTTTAGTATATATTATAATCTTAGTACTAATAGATAGCTAAATCGCTTATAAAGTCGTTAAATATTAACGTTTATAAGAAAGGTTAGATAGTTCTATATAAAGTTATATATAGCTTTATCCTAGAATAGAAAAGAGTATCTAAATCGTTATATAATAGAGAACCTCTTAATCTCTATTCCTTTCTTATTCTCTTAGATAAGTACGTTTTAAAGATTATTTAGAATAACTTTCAAGTTATCTATATCATTAATATAAAGAATAAAAGAAGTATTAGATTATACTATATAAAACTCTACTTCTCTAATTAATATATTAATTATTATTAATTCTAAAGATAGAGTATATCTCTTACTAAATTAGATATTAAATTAACTCTTTATACTCTTATTAATTAAGACGCTTTTAATAAGTCTAATATATATAAGATATTAGTTAGAGCTTATACTTAACTTTTAAGCTACTCTAGTATTAATTATTATAATAAAGAAGTTCTCTTCTATATATCTTTTAGCTATTATTATAAACACCTTCTCTATAAATTTATATATAATATTAGAAGTATTATTTAGATCGTTTAGGTTTTATAAGATATATCTATTAATAGTATATCTTTATACTAAACTTATTAAATTTATAGTAAAGTATTTAGTATTTAAATTGTTAATAAATCCTATAAAAGTAATATTATAATAGATAACTTTATTATCTAAGCTAGTATCTAATAAATAACTATTATCTTTTAATAAAGTAATTACTTAAAGTGTCTCTAATATCTCCTTCTCTTAAGTACTCTAAGTATATACTATATTTATATTATATACCTTTTTAGTATATCTATCTTACTTATCTTTAAAGTGTCTAGAATTCTTATTAGTCTATTTAGTAAAGTAATAGTTCTACTCTTCTTAACTATAATCCTAAGATAAATAGTTATCTTTTCTATATATATGATATATCCTCTTCTTCTTATATTAATCTATATTATTAAATTTATTTATACTATATTATCTACTCTTATAGAAGTATCTTTTAGTTATTATAGTCTTATTTATAACTATTTTTAAGTAGACTTTTATATAAGATTAAATCGAACTTTATAAGAGAGTAATAGTATTAGAAATCAAAGAGTCTTAGAGTAAGATTAATATTATAATAGTATAATATAAGACCTTTTTATATACTAAATTTAGCTTATTTAAAAATTAACTATTAGTAGAAAAGTCTATAGAGAGAGAAAATCTTAGTAAATTAAGCCTTAATAACCTATTCTTAAAAGACTTTAATATTAATACTCTAAATACTTATATTATCTTCTATAAATTAATATTATTCTACTTAGATAGTTAGCCTCTTTTATAAAGCTTATCTTTAAAATATCATTATATAGATATAGATAAAATTTTAAAGAATTAATTATTATACTTTTTAAAAAGCGTAGTATAAAAGTAATTTAAAGTATTATCTTTTAATATAGTAGAGAAGATAAGTGAGTAGATTACTAGTAATACCTTACTTCTCCTATATATATTCTTTAATATTATAACTTTAATTATAAAATTATCTTCTTTTCTACTATACTTTTAGTTATTCTTATATACTTTTATAAGTATACTTAATATATATAAGTAGTCTTAACTCTTTTAAGAATTTTATAAAGTTAATTCTAGTTTAAAATATACTATATTTATTTATACTAGTAGTCTTCTACTAGAATCATTCTATTACTAATCCTGTTCTAGATACTTAGAGATATTATTAAAATCGTTACTACTAGTATCTTTACTAAATTAATAGAATATAAAAAAGGAGGTCTAGTTATCTTTTAGTAGACTTAAAAGTTAGATTAGAGGTTATACTAGATTACTTAGGTCTTTCCTTTTAGTTAGTAGGATTAAAGTTATTAAAGGTATTAGTTATTATTATTATTATATAGTAGATACTTATAAAGCTTTATCTCTAGCCTTTGTCTTAGATTAGGTAATTTAAGTAATATTTTTAGCTAGAGGTTATTATTATTAGAGTTATTATTACTACTACTTTTATTATCTTTTAGTATTTTTCTTTATATATTTATAATAGGATCTAAAGACGTTAAGACTAGCTTCTTCTAATTCTTCGTCTAACTACTTAGTTTAGTTAACCTTAATAGTAGTATTATATAGTGTCTAAGATATAATCATTTTATATCTATCTATCTTAACTTATATACTACTTCTATAAAGTATCTATTATAACTTAGTATTTATAGATTAGTAGATCTTAGTAAATTTATCTTAATTCTATTCTTTAAAGTCTACTTAAAATTTCTCTTAAAGAAGAAGGTCTTTATTCTCTTCTCTAGTATACTTCTCTTCTTACTCTACTATAAAAATTATCTCTTTTATCTATATTAACTTCGGCTTTAGTACTAGCTTTAGAGCTTATTTTAGTACCGAAGTTAAAGCTTCTAAAGTTATCGGAATCAGTATTAGTATATCTATTATATTATAGATATTATAGATATTATTATTACTTAAATTAGTAGATATTATAAATATTATTAAAAGTCTATTTATACTTTACTTAGTAGATAAAAGAGATATTAGGTTTTAGGTAAATAGGTGTCTTAGAGAGTATAAATTATATCGAGAGATAATAGAAGATTAGAGAAGTTATTAGAATAACGTTAGAAAGTTAATATTAGTAATTAGTGCTTCCTATATTAAGAAGCGTTTATAGTATATTATTAAAAATTTAAATAGTAAAAGAAACTACGATCTATAAAGAGAAGTCTACTAGTAATCTTAAGTTTAGTTTTATATAAGTATATCTATAGTAGCAATATATCAAGTAACTAAGTATCTAATCTATACGTCTACTAATTAGTATTAGTATAATTTATAGTTATAAAAGCGATATAAAAAGAGTTATATTATCGTTCGTATATACTAAGTAAAGCTATCTATAATGTCTATCTAAATAGTTCTTAAGTAAGAAGGTTACGAATTTCTATATATACTATTCTAAGTAGTTACTTGCTCTTAAGTTATACCGACACGCTAGTTCGCTTATACTCTACGACTTTTATTATTATAAGAATTTAGACGAGATACTATAACTTCTAGTAGACCTAAGTTCTTATATTATTTTTTAATTCTTATATAAACTAGAGTTTAGTAAATTATATATATATTTATATAGTAATAATAAGTTAGTATACTTAGAATATCTTTTTTACTATTAATTATTTAAAAAGAGATAAAATCAATTTTAATTGATTTATAACGTCGAATTTATTTATATTCTAAAATAGAGTTATATAAATTAAAAAAAAAGATAATATTTTATATAATTATAATATTTCTATTATTTATAGGTTTTTAGAAATTAATACTTTCTATATAATATAGTTACTACTTTATAAGCTACTTTATATTTCTTATATTAGTAGAGATTTTTAAAAAAAAATTCATTTAAATCTTTTATTACTTATAATAATTAAACTTTCTAAAAACTTGAATTAATAGACTAGATATTTTAAGTAATAAGATTATAAGCTATTAGTAAATCTAACTTTAAGCTAATATATTTAATAATAATAGCTAGTTTATTTTAAAGATATTACTTATTAGTATAATTATTAAAGAAATATATAGTTTAAATATATTATTTAATTCGTAGTTATATAAAGATTTTTACTATAATTCGAATATTATCTTAAATATATAGAATATATAACTATAAGCTTTAATATTCTATACTCTTTAGTTAAGATTATACTATTCTACTAGCTCTATACTATAACTACTAGACTCGCTTTACTAGTTCTACTAGGTTTAGAGAAAACTACTTAATAATAAATAACTTTAAAAATCTCTTATTTACTATCCTAGAATACTAATACTATTTATTAAATATATATAAACTAGAGAAGATAGTGAAATTATAAAGAATAGCTATAGTAGTTATATATTATTATACTATATATTAAATCTAACACGTTTACTTATAAGAATATAAATAGTATAATTCTTAATCTTCTATTAATAAATATTCTAATATAGTAAGAATTAGAAAAGTTAGTTCTATTATAAGCTTTTATCTAATATCTCTCTTAGAATAATTATAAGTAAAATAATAATTAGCTTTTAATCTACTCTAAATTCTTTAAATATTTCAAATATCTCTTTATTACTCTCTTACTTCTTTTATATATAATCGCTATCTATAATAAGTCTTAATATACTTACTCTATCTGCTAGTACTACTAATTATTAATTCAACTTTTATTCTAATAAATAAGTTTATTCTATATTAAATTAATATATATTATAATAAAAATAAGAGAGTTTTAAATAAAAATTCAAAGTTTTATTTATATAAGTGTTTTAAGAACTAAATAGAATATATTATAAAACTAATAGTTAAAATTTAAAAACTTTTTTAATAAGCTATATTATACTAGAAAAGTATATATTAAGATTAATTATAATTTATAGACTTATTACTAGTCTACTTCTTAAGTGTTTTACTCTGTTTTAATTTACGAATATTAGTTTAATAATAAATCTAATTCTATATCTAATAAAAGTATAACTAGCTTAATAAGTTTTTAGATATAACTTAAGAGAATTTATAAGTTAGTTACTAAAAGAGCTTTTAATTCTTTAGTTCTTTTTTAATAAACTAAAAACTATTTTATAAAACTCTTTTAACTATTTACTATTAATTCTTTAGACTAGATTTTAGCTAGTATTATAGAAATACATAAAGCTATTACTATTATTATATTATAAGAATATAATAGAGATAGCTTTAGTTTAATAAATACTAGAAACTACTTTACTACTAAGAAAAGATATTATAAAAGTATTAAAAAGACTTTTTTAGATAATTTATAAAAGTTTATAAAAATATATAATAAAGCGGATCTTATTTAAGAGAATTTAATTCTTAGAATTTAAGAATACTAGTTTATAATTAAAGAATTTCCTTCTCTTATATTAGTTTTTTTATAAATATATATCTTTAAAATAATAACTATAGAAGAACTAAAGACTATATATTTCCTCTTAGTATATAGACTTAGTCTACTCTATTACTTATCTAAGTCTTAGCTAGATATACTAAGATTATTTAGAATTATTTAAGATTATTTAGCTCTAAATAGTTCTATATTATTTAAAAGAATTAATAATAATCCGAACCTTCGAACACTTTTATAGATATTAACTTAAATCTATTAAGTATTATATATATAAATTATAAATTATATAGACTTAGCTTTTTTATATACTTAAGTTAGAGCTCTTAAGATAGTCGATATAAAGAGAGCGCTTTTTAGATTATAATTACGATAATAAAAGACTCTAAAGAAAGATTAAATATAGATATCGCTCTTCTTTATTATCTTACTCTATAGTAAGTAGTAGTAGTAATAGTAGAGATATAGAAATATAGAGTATTAAGAGTAGTTAATCTAAATTCTACTTAAAATCGAGTAGATTTTATTTTAGTAAGAGATGAATTAAGATTATTAAATAATTCTAAAAATATACTAACGTGTTTATATTATAGAGATTATATAAGATTATATTATAATCTATAAAATAATCTCTAAAATAATCTAATCTAAATAGAGCTTTATTAATAAACTTAAAAGCTTATATAGACTTTATATTAATTATTCTTTTTATAATTACTTTCTATATTATTTTATAGAATATATAGTTTACTATAACTAGAGTATAAATATAGATAGACTTAATAAGTTAAAGCGTAGTATATAATAGTATAGATTTATAAATATAAATATAAAACTTAATCTTTTTCTCTCTTTAGTTAATATTATAATTCTTTTCTTAATCTATACTTTTACTAAATATACATAAGTTCTAAGATTATTATTATAAATAAAAAATATCTATTTAATAGGTTATAAGCTTAGATTATATCTAGAAGAGTAGATTAGTTATATGAAATTAGAACTATTAAGAGTTTAACTATTTTAGTTTATATAAGAAACTAAACTATAATAAACTTATATAAGAACTATAATACTATTATTTAAGAGTCTCTATAACTATGAAGAAAGCTAGAATAAGCTTATTATTAATTAATATTTAGATAAAAGTAAGGTTTTAATATTCTTAAGTATTATTTATAAAGATTTCTATTTTTTATTTTATCTCTTCATTTTTAAAAGATATTTATTTAGTTTTAAACCTTTATCTTAATTTAATCTTTATTAACTTTTCATTAATACTTATAATACTTATAATAATTATATTTCCCTAGTTTATATATAGTAATACGAAATATATACTACTACTAAAAAGGTATATAGAAGTACGTTTAGAGTCGAATAATATATATAAATACTAGGCTCTAGTATAGAAGAAAAGGAAAAACTATCTCTCTTCTATACTAAATAATAAGAGCTAAAAGGCTAAGTATATAATATCTAAATCTTAATTCTTTCTATATATAAATATCTAATATTAATATCTTTAGAACCTTTAGTTATATAAGTATTAGTAATTTTTAATCTCGGCTTAGAGATATAAGTAGTTTTATAAATACTAGTACTTTAGAATAATATATAATTATATCTTACTCTCTTTTAAAAAAAACCTATCTTAAGTCTTTAGTTAGTAGTTAGTATAATATAAGAACGTTTAGAGTATTTTTATCTATTTATTATAAAACATATAGCTTATCTCTTATTATTTATCTTCATAGCTAAGTTAGAAAGTAGTAATAGTATTATTTACTAAGTAGAAGGTTTTTATTTATTATTATATATAATATAATAATAGATATAAATAGAAGAAAGGCTAATTATTAGCTATTAGATAGAAAGCGATATACTACTATAGACTTATTATATTCTTACTATTATTATATATTATAATAGTAATTATTAAGTAATAAATAATAATTATAAAGTAATAACTATTATTATTAATAGTAAATTAATAGACGATTTCTCTCTAATTCTAACTTCTCTTTTTCTTTCTTTTTTATCTAAATAATATAAATAGTAAGAATACCTTCTAATTAGATATATCTTTATATAGTAACTAGTTTCTAGAATATATATATATATATTATAAATATATATATAAAAGTAAGTCTTTCTTCTCTTAATTAGACCTAATTTAGAGCTACTCTTTTATAGTAAAATGTCTCTTCTATATCTTCCTAGTACGCTTCTAGCTACTTACTAAGTCTACTATATTTAGTATATTTAAGCTAAACCTTAGAATAAGAATCATATCTACGCTTTTAAGAAGACTAAGTTAAAGAAGTATAAGTACTATATAGAGTAGAATACTATATATATTCTAGTAACTTTAATCTTAAATATATTCTAAATCTATTCTAACTTAGAATAGTTATTATAGTTTATAAGAGAGGAGTTTAAAAAGCTTAAGCTTAAGAAAGAGAAGAAGAAGATTAAGATAGCTACTAAGAATCTTAATAAGATATTAGTTATTACTAGTATAAACGTACTAAAGAATAGTCTAAAAGTATAGTTTACCTTCTTAAAAGAGACTTAAGCGCTTTATACTAAGGTTATTATAAGTACTTCTTAATAATTAGTAAGGTTTTAGTTACTAATATTTGATAGTTCTTATATAGTACTATAGAGAGAAGGACCTAAATCTAAACCTAGGTTTAAGTCTTCTTTAAAGTCTTTTTAAAGAGTTTATAAGCGTTCTTTACTAAGCTTATTATAAGAGATTACTAAGATAAGAAGTACTTTTATAAGAAGAAGCTAGAGAAAAAGCTAATTTAGGCTTCTTATACTTAGATAGAAGAAGAGAAGGATAATAAGTTAAAAAGAGAGACTATAGTTTAGAGAGAGTATAATAGTACGAAATATATACTACTATAGAAGAGGTATATAAGAGTACGTTAAGTAGAATAACATATATAAATACTAGGCTCTAATATAGAAGAAAAGGTTAAACTAGCCTTTTCTAACTCTAAGAGAGTAGGCTACTATATATAAGAGATTCAGATAATATAAAAGAGTTCAAAACTGAATAACGATATATATTAGCTAATATAAAAGCCTAAACCTATATAACCTTCCTAAAACAGATAATATATAATAATAGCTACTAAAACCTTATATATAGTAGGTACTCCTAGCTATCTAGAATAGCCTAGGTAATAGGCTATTATATCTCTCTCTTTTAAAAAAGACGCGTCTCGAGTCTTCTCTCTCTTATTATTAGAAGTTAAATCGGGATACTATAGTATTATTATTATATTTAATTTTATTATAAGCGGAAAGGTTAAGGTCTAGATCGTAGCTAACCTAGGTTCGAAAATACTTTATTTATCGTTATATTATAAGTAAGACGAGATATCGAGATATTAGTTCTAAATTATATTCGTAGATACTTATAAAAGAGACTTCGTTTCTAATCCTTTAATATTAAAAGTAAGCTTTTACGTTCGTATTCGCTTAAAAGAGTATAGTCTAATCCTGTCTAATAAGTTAGAAAAAGTTTAAAGTTTAAAGTTTAAAAGTTTAGAGTAAAATTAGATAAAGTTTAAAGTAGAGTTAGAAGCGAATTTAAAGTAGAGTCGAAAGTCGTTTAGTTATAATTAGTAGTAATAACTTAGCTTAAGAGCTCACTTTAAGAGCGTACTAATTCGTAGTCGATTCAAAGAATTTAAAAAAAGAAACTTCTAGGTCTAGCTAGAAGTAAAAGAAAGTAAGACTCTTATTAAAGTCGATAAGATTTTAGCTAAGTAAAAGCGTTTATTACCGAAGTTATCTTACTATTTAAAGTTTAAAATAAGTTTTAGCTAGTTAAAATAAAAGAGTTATTACTAAATATTATTAAAGTTTAAAATTATTATATAAGTATCTAGAGATAATAAAAGAGATAGTTATAGATACGATATTTATTAGTACTATTATATAAACTATATTACTTAGGCTCTTTATTCTCTTAAGCAATTTAGATCTAAATCGAGGTACTTAAAAGTTTATTTATAATTATCTTCTAATTCTGATTCTACTTTAGAAGTAGTAGACGATTTACTATTATATTATAGAGAGTTTAGAGCTGAATTAGATAAGAAGAGAGAGGTATTTTAAACTATAGTACTAATATCTTATAACTTAGCGTTTTAATATATCTTCTTATCTATAGCTAAAAGATTAGATACTATTCTAGTAAAGTTATTTTTCTAATCTCTCTTCTTTATAGTAGCTAGGTTTTAAAGCTAAGATATAATCTTTTTCTATATATAAAAGAACTTATCTAATTTATATACTTCTCTAAGTATACCTATACTTAAGAAGCAACTTTTAAAATTAGTAAAAGTTTCTTTAATATTAAATTATTCTATTTATAAAGATCTAAAAGTATTCTAAGTATTCTCTATCTTATAACTAGTTTAAAAGTAGATATCTAAAAGAGTAACTATCTCTTCTTAATCTTAGAAAGTATTCTAACTTAACTCTAACTTATATCTAGGCTCTAGGTAGTTTCTAGCTAGTCTAGTTATTATAATCTAAATAAGAGCTTTATATATAAGAGGTAAACTATAGTAGTTAGTATTTATATAGAGTCTATTATATACTAATATCTTATATTATTAGTATATAAGTAAAATACTATTATCTAAAGGTTTAATCTTTTTAGTTATCTTACTTTTTCATTAGAAAGTATTTAAAGTAGCTTTAGAGCTATATTAGATAAGAGTATTTTAGAAGGTATTAGAGATAGCTACTCGTAGCTAAAAGAGGTACAAATTAGAGCTTAGAAGTAAGAGAGAGTTTGTTTAAAGGTTCGAAAGAGAGTTAGATTAAGAAGAGTTTAGAGTAGCGATTTATTAACTTTAAAATATAAGCTTACTTATTCTCTTTTCTAGCTTAGCTAGCTAGTCCTTTGTTTCTTAATTCTCTACTTCTAAAGTATAAATAACTAACTATATCTAGTCTATATTTAAGAAGTCTTACTTATCTTTGTTATTTTATTAAGATCTTCTGTTTTTTAGTATATAAGTGCTATTTAGACGGCTTTTAGAAAGAGAGGTAGCCTTAGAAGAGGGTTATTACTTAACGTCTTATAGTAGAACTAAATTTAATATCTTCGTCGAATATAAAAAGAGAGAAGAGTAAGATTAGATTTTAGAAGCCTTTATAATAACTATAGTATATTAACTTATTTACTAAACCTAGGTTTATTAGGATTCTTAAGAATACTTAGTATATTCTAATCTCTTAACGTACTAATAATACGATTTTTACTAGCTATTTATAACTAATACTAATATTACTAACTATCTAGAAGATCTCTAATTTCCTAGCTACTTAAGATTATTCTTAGTATAACTAATCTAAATCGGGCCTAAAATAAAAGAGATACGCTAACGCGCTTAAAAGAGATATTATTTATACTATTACTAGCGAAGAAGAGTTTAGCCTTTTTATATTATAATACGAAATATATACTACTATAGAAGAGGTATATAAGAGTACGTTTAATAGAATAATATACGTAAACACTAGGCTCTAATACGAAAGAAAAGGCTAAACTAGCCTTTTCTAACTCTAGAAGAGTAAACTACTATATATAAGAGGTTTAGATAATATAAAAGAGTCTAAAACTAAATAACGATATACGTCGGCTAATATAAAAGCCTAAACCTAGGTAACCTTTCTAAAACAGATAATATATAATAATAACTACTAAAACCTTATATATAGTAGATACTCTTAGCTATCTAGGATAGCCTAGGTAACGAGCTATTATAAAGAGGTAGTAGACCTTATTTTAGTAATAATTTAGTCTTAGTTCTTAACCTTATTAACTTTAAATATTCCTCTTAGTTAGTATTTTCTCTTAGGTTTTTATTATAAGTTCTTTATTAAGAGTAACTAGAATTAGAAAGTATTAAAAGAGTTTTATAAATTAACTCTTTTACTTAATTCTTATCTAATTTCTATATATTAAGCTATTTAGATAAGAGTTAGAGTAGTATTAGCTTTTCTAGATATTTAATATAAAAGTCTCTTAAATAATATAGTAAGTCTTAAAAATTTTCTATAAGATACTATATAGAATCTAAATTATATCTAACCTATTTTACTTAGTATAATAGTTATCTTTTAAAAAGTCTACTACTAAGTATTTCTTATATCTCTTATTCTTATATATCTTAAATAATATCTAATAGAAGCTCTAAAGTCTCTTATTCTAGCAGAGAGGTATTTAGGTCCTTTAAAATTATATTAAGAGTAAAAATATTATAAATTAATAATTCTTTTAGAAGTTTTAGCTTATAAGAGTATCTTATATAATCTAGTATTTTAAAAGGTTTTATCTATTATTTAATAAGCTCTTAGCTAAGATAATTAAACTTAAGATTCTTAGTAGATAAGTAGACTTTATCTCTAATATTCTAGTTAATTACTCTTTAGTACTAATTTATACTATTCTCTATTCTTTACTAAGCTTTATCTATATTATTTTTAGCTATTCTCTAAGTAGAGTATATATATATAAACTACTTTTACTACCTTATTATAGTTAAGTCGTTTTTAGAGAATTAAAGTCTTTAGTATATTCTAGTTCTATAAAGTTCTTAGGTTAAGTCTAAACTTAAGCTAATAAGAGGTTATACTAATAGATAAATATAGAAGTATTATTTATACTCTAATTATTAGAGAGATTGATTTACTCTAGTTATCTTAATAGTAAGTTATAAAGAGCCTTAATCTCTAATTAATATATTAGTTTATTATCTCTATTTATCTATTTATCTATTTATCTATTTATAATAAGTAGTACTAAGCTTAAGCTTAATATTAATTATTTAATAAAATTTAGTTTAAAATAATAATATAAATTAAGATTCTTAATTAAATATAATTTATTTAAAGTAGTAGCTAAAATAGTAAATCTATTAAATAAAGAATTTAGCTAGTCTTTTAGTATTTATCGTTAAATAGTAGAGTATTAATATTAAATCCTTTCTAAGTTTGTTAATAAATACTAATATAGTATTAAATCTATATTTATCTTTTAAGAATAATTTAAAATCTATATATAAATATTATATAAGATAGCTAAGTATAAGTAGAAGGTAAAAAAAGCCTTATTCCTTAGTTTATTAAAGATAAAAGTATTTATAAGCTTAATAATTTACTATATACTTATTATAGTCTAAACCTAATCTAGCTTCGTAGTAGTATTATACTAATAACTAGTATATCTTTTTTATACTTAGATAAGTACTAGATACTTAGTTATAAACTTCTTAGATTAGTTTTATATAAAGTTTAATATTTCTTTAAATATAAAGTTAATTCTTAAAAAGAAGTAAATTATTAGATAAAAGAGAGTATCTATTTAGAAGTTTATAATATTCTTTCTAAAAAGAGAATAGGTTATCTTATTTTAACTTTTAAATTATATCTAAACTTACTCTTAGAATAATATTTAGCTAAATTATATTAAAAGATATAGACTTTTCTTATAAAAAGGTCTAAGTAAGTTTAGTATTAATTTAAAAGTTTAACTAATTAGGTTCTAAAAGAGTATATAAATAGCTATTTAATTTAACTTAATTATAGGTTTTTAAGTTTTATTTATATTAAGTTAATATATCTACTTTTTAATTACTCTTTTTAAATATAAATTAGATTTAAAAGTTAAAGTCTAATAAGAACTCTATCTATTAAACTTAATTAGCTATAAGTAGCTTACTTATTATAAAGAATTCTAATAATCTATAGTTTAAATATATACTAATATACTTCTATTATAATATAAGTTTAAGATATTATTTCTTAAAAGCTTTTATAATAGTAGATAGATTTTTATTATAGATCTCCTAGTTTAATTTATAGCTAACTAAGATATATAAGTAGAACCTAATAGAGTACTAAAGGCTATTATACTATTATAAGACTATATCTACTATTACTCTTTCTAAAGAGTCTATTTTTAGCTTTATATTACTACTAAGGTTAAAGTAGTATAAAGTTTAAATTATAAGTAGCCTAGTTCTTAGTACTTTAAAAGCTTCTTTATATTTAACTATCTATAGAAATAGCTCTAAAAAGCGTATTATTATAGCTAAAGGTTTAGTAATTTTAATATAACTTTTAATAAATTATCTATAGAATTCTATAAACTCTAGAGAAGACTTTATACTTATTATAATATTAGATTAGACCTAGTTTTATAAAAGCTTTACCTTTTTAAGATTAACTTTAAATTCTTTTATAGTTAAGATAAATCCTAAGTATTTAACTCTAGTAATACTGAATTTGCTTTTCTTAATATTTACTTAGAGTCTAGCTTCTTAGAGCTAATTTTAAACCTTCTTAATCTATTCTTTATATTCTTTAATAGTATTTAAATGAATTAAAATATTATCTAAGTAAGTAATATAGAAGTTATTTAAATAGTTAATTAAGATGTTATTTATATAATATTAATAAGTAGTAAAGCTATTATAAAGTCTAAAAGAGAGAACTTTATATTTATATATACTATACCTAGTTCTAAATATAGTTATTTCTTCTAACTTAAAGTCTATTTAGATATAATAGAAAGCTTATTTTATATCTAACTTAGTAAAGATTTTAATTATTCTTATTCTTAAAAGATATAATAGTACGCTATTCTAAATTGCCGGTATTCGCGAAACTACTAATATCTCTACGACTTATAAGATAGAAGGAACTAAAGAGAGTATGGTTTAGATATTATATATTTTACTTTAAGGCTTTATATATTTAGCTTTAAAGCCTTTATTGTTTTAGTAGCTATATTAGAAAGAGCTTAGTTATTATTCTTATTAAGACTTAGTAGTCTTCGACCTCTTATATATAGATGTTTATACTTAGTATAGAAGAGAAATAGTTTTTCCTTTTCTTTTATATTAAAGCCTAGTATTTATATATATTATTCTATCTTAAATACACTTCTGTATATCTCTTCTCTAGTAGTATATATTTTATACTATTATATAAAAAGGAAAAACTCTTCTTTATTAGTAATAGCTTTTATAATATCTCTTTTAAGCTTTCTATTACTTTTTATTTCGATTTCGATTTAGTCTAGAATTAGACTATTATAATACTATTCTTAAATAGCTAGGATTCTAGAGATCTCTTAGATAGCTAGTAATACTAGAGTTTAGTATCTATAGAGATAGCTAGTAAAAATCGTATCTTATATATTAAGAGATTAGAATATACTAAGTATTCTTAAGAATCCTAATAACTCTCTTAGTATAAGGACTATTATATAAATATAAATAAATAAATATAATAGTTATCTAGAAAACTCTTAAATTAACTCTTTTACTCTCTCTCTAAATTAATATTTAATATATTAGACTTAGAAGTAACTCTAGATCTCTTCTATACTTAGCTTTAAAACGTAGAGCGCTCTTTTAGAGAAGAAAGTTAAGTACTAATAGAAAGGTCTCTAACTTACTACTAAATATCTAAGAATAGAAGATTATAAAATAATAAAGATAAGAGCGTAGCTCTTAAAAGCTAAAGAGATAACTAAGACTTTTCTAATATAGACGAGATATAAGAAGTAATATAGGCTATAAAGGCTAAGAATTAGGAAAAAGAAGAAAGAATCTAGTAGTAAGATAACTAAATCGCCTAATTAGTAGATTTAGTATAATAAATTAGTAAACACTTACTAGGAAACGATTAGAGTCTAAGTCTTTACTAACTAAATTAAACTCTTCTTTTATACTCTTCTATTATACTAGACTATTCTTAGATATAAAACTCTACTCTTAATATTCTTCCTTTATAATAATTATAATAATCTACTCTATAATTATAAGCTAAAACGTTACTAAAAGCCTAATAACCTACTAAAAGTAAACTTATAGAGAAAATTAAACCTTTAGATAATAGTACTTTACTTACTTATAAGTAATAGAAGATATCTATATATAATAGACTCTAAGTAAATACTAACTATTACTATATACTTAAAACTTATAAAGCTCTTATTTAGAATATAACTATAAAACTTACTAAGAGCTACTTAGAGGTTTAATATAAGTTAGATAAAGGTAATATAGCTTTTAAAGACTAATAAGATATAATAAAACTTCTTAATTCCTACTTCTTAATTAGTTATAAGAAAGAGAATACTTAGAATAAATTTTAAGCCTTATAAATAAGTAGAAAGGGTTATATAAGAGAAACTTTTTTAGATTTTAAAGTACGCTTCTTAAGTATAGCTATACTTAAAGAGATATTAGAGTTAGAAAGATTCTACTAGATATAAGATAAGATTATACTTTAACTCTAAAGTAGCTCTATATTAGCTAAGAGACGTCAGAATTATAATTTTAATAAGATAGTAGTAGATCTTTTAGCCTTAGATAAGAAGAAGTGCTTAGATATAGAGTTGTTATAACTAGTACTATAGCTAAACTAATTAGTATAATCTTATTATTTAAAAAGATAAGTACTTTTTAATTCTTATCTAGCTCTATACTAAAACTCTCTCTACTCTTATATAGACTTAATCTTACCTCTTAGAAGATTTTATAAACTTTTAGACTATTTTCTACTAATTAAAAATTAAAAACTATATTAATAGACTAAGTCTCTACTAATATAAAATATTACTATTATAGTAAGCTTAGGTATTTTAAACCTAATTACTCTAATCTTTCTAGTATTAATAAGATAAATAATTAACCTAAAAAAGAATAACTATTTAAAAAGTACTTTAACTCTAATCTAAGTTAGAAGGAAAATAAAGAGGCCTAGGTAAAACTTCCTTCCTAGGTCTATATAACTATAACCTAACTAGACTCGATCTTTCTAAACTTATAGAAGGAAAATAGTTCTTTATAAATACTACTCTTAGTATATAAGGATATAGTATTAAATTATAAGCTTTAATAGATATAGAAGTAAATAAGTACTTATTTCTAAATCAACTTCTAGCTTTATACTTATCTAAAATAATAGGTTTAAAGATTTAGAGATTATTATATATAGTATTTATCGCTTTTCGTTATATATACGTATTTGAGGCTATTTTGAGAATTTCTATATTTGCTAGCTAGCTTCTAGTATCTCACTCTATACTCTCTTATATACCTTCTTTTTAGACTAATTAAGAGGCTTCTTAAGCATCTTACTAATATAAGAGTGAAAAGAGTAAGTACTATTAGCTATTATACTTATTTAAGAGGCTAAAAAAGTACTAACTAATCCTAGCGAGTATATTATAAGAGTAGAGTTAAAAAAGAGCTTAATACTAAATAAGACGTTAAAAGCGATAAGAAGTGTTATTAGTAGAATAGAGATTACTTAGTATAAGAGGAGGTATATATATATATACCTCCTTCTTACTTAATAAGCTAATTCCTTAATTTACTATAAACTCTTTTTATTTATCGCTTTTCGTTATATATATATATATTTAAAGCTATTTTAAGAATTTCTATATTTACTAGCTAGCTTCTAGTATCTTACTCTATACTCTCTTATATACCTTCTTTTTAGGCTAATTAAGAGGCTCTTTAAGTATCTCACTAATATAAAAGTGAAAAGAGTAAGTACTATTCGCTGCTTTAAAAGAGGTTACTCGACTAATCAAAGAGAAGCTACTATAAATATAAGAAAAGATAAAGCTTTTTAAAAGCAAAAAGGACTATAAGTAGTGTAAATAGTAATATAACGTAGTTATAATAGAGAATATACTATCTACTAACTATAAGAGTCTTCTAAAACCTACTAGGCTAGGAGAGAGAGAGCCTTACTTATTAAAAAGCGCCTATTTAAAAGGTATCGCTTCTAATAGCTTAGAGTAAAGTATCTCTTAAAAGTATTCGAAGTCTACTTTCTAAGTATCTAAATATCTATATCTAATACTCTATTATTAAAAGCATATTACACGATGCCTCTATATAGACTATGTCTTAAATATAATATACTATTACTAACACTGACTATTCAGAGATAGTAGTATAAAGAGCTAATATATCAGTTTCTTATAAAAGAGCTACTCTTCTAGTAAAAGAGTAGTACTATAGAAGGTTAAGAATCAAGAGTAAATAGCGCTTAAAGTACTACTATAGAGTAAGTAGGTGATCCTATACTTAATACTAATATCTCTACCTCTATATACTTATAGTCTAATTTACTCGATTATAGACGTATAATTATATATTCGTCTTCTTTAACAAAAGTAATATCTTATTATTAAAGGCGTATATATATAAATACTTTATAGTTAACTAAATCAGCGTTTTTATATATAATCTCTATAGTATAAAGGAATCCTATAAAAGCTAGCTTTATAATAGCTTCGAAGTTAAGGCTATTAATCTATTCTAGCTATAGGACTCGAGGTCTAGCCTCTAGAGCTTAAGAGGTAATCTAGCGTAATTGTAGTATTAATAAAGGCTTTGCCTTCTTCTTCTTATAAGAGCTCTATATTACTTAAATGTCTACTATAATTTAATATAAAAGTAAAGACTCGAATAGCTTTAGATCTAGGTTACGCTCTACGTATATTAATCGAATTATAGAAAGGCTAATTTATATAAAGTCTGCTTTTAAAAGTCCTTAACTAATCCTGTTATATACTCTTTTTAAAACCTACTTATAAAGTACTAAAGTCGTTACTAGCTACGGTTACTAGAGTCTCTTAACCTAGAACCTCTTAAAAGAGTATATATATATACTATACACCTTCTAAGTATTTAGTAAGAGGCTATAATAGAAGAGTCTTACGTATATCTTAGATATTCTAACTTTATCTTTTATATATTTAAAGTAATTAAGAGAGAGATTATTAAATTAAGAGACTACTAGTATAGATACTAATTAGCTACTATTCTATATAAATTACACGAGAGAGTATCTACTAAGATATTATCTACTCTTAGTATATACTTTAATTATATATCGATATCGAATTAGATAGCTAGGTATAAAGTTATAATAGTATGCCGTCCTATATAGCCGAGATTATATAGTATATGCCGTGTTTTAGTAGTTGTTATCTTATATTATCTATTTTAGAAAGGTTACGTACGTCCGAGCTTTTAGACGTACTTCGTAGGGTTCGGGCTTTTATATTAGCTAACGTATGTCGTTGTTTGGTTTTATACCTCTTATATATTAGTATTATTTAGAGCTATCTTCGCTCTTTACTTTTAGTTTTTATATTAATAACTATAAATAGACTACTTCTCTACTCTACTCCTATCTTATTATTATATTAAACTAAAGGTTACTCTTCTTATTAGGCTTCTTAACCTTACTTCTATTCTAGCCTTCTTACTACCGACTCTACGAACCCTTTTAAAAACAGCTTCCTAGACCTCTTACTAGCGACTCTTAAATTAACACCTAGCTTAAGACCTCTCTCTAGCTTTAGATCCTCTTCTTCTAACATCTAACCTCTATCTAGTATCTTCGGATCCCCTCTCTCTAGTATCTTCGGATCCCCTCCTCTCTAGTATCTTTAGATCCCTCTCTCTCTAGCGTTTATAGACCTTAACCCCCCCCTCTCTCTCTAAATTAATATTATATTGACTATTCTACTACAAGGTGTTAAACCCTCTTCTAGAGCTACTCCCTTTTTAAAAGACTCTCTAAACTCTCTCTAAACCGTAACTATATACTAAAACAATAAGGGCTTAGCCTCTAAAGAGATAACCTTTCTAAATTCAGATAATATACGAATAATATATAGACAAGATAGTAGTATAAACATAAAGGATAAAACGATTAGTTAGCCGAGAGATAGAGAATAAAATTATAAGCGAACTTCGAAGTTAAAAACACCTTACCTCTAAACTCTCTCTAAACCCTCACCGATCTAACTCTCTTTTAAACCTTCGTTTAAACCCTCCTTTACTTTCAAAAAGTCTAAATTTAGACTTCTTTTACTTAAGAGTAGCTACCTCTAATACCTTCTCACCACTTCTCTTAAATTAGATATAAATTAGTTAAAATACGCTTTCTATTAGAATAAAACTTAGAAGCGAGCTCTTAGCTAAGTTATTACTATCTTTATTAATCTTAACTAAATATTATCTAACTTCACTTTAAACTTCTCTCAAACTAAAAGACTATAATTACTTAGTTACGAACCGAGTTATAGCTACTAGTATAAAGGTTAAAAGAGATAGAAGTAGAATTAGAAGAAGAATATATTAAAGAAACTTTTACTAACTTTAAAAGGTTACTTTTCGAGTATAGCTATACTTAGAGAGATACTAGAATTAGAATACTTCTTTTATATATAAGATACACCTTAACTTGTCTAAATCTCTTATAATACAATAGTAACTCTTCTTCAAAATTAGAAGATAACGAATAAAGTCCTTAAGTACTCTGATTTAGAATCGCTAAAGGGAATAAGGCGGCCTAAAGGCCTAAGTAACATAGTTCCTACGATAGTACTAATAAATGTCGTACTCGAAAACTATACCTCTTTTATTGTCCTAAACTTCGGATAGTAAGACAACTTTAGCAACAACTTCGCTTTTAACTAGCTAAAACCTCACCAACTCTGGTATAGAGTCTTTCTTACTTTCTTTTCACTTCTAGCAGGGCTAGAAGTCCTTTTTTTATTTAAACTTTCGAATCAGATATAAATCGAATCGGTACGCTCTCGAAAGGAAAGTAAGCTCTTAACTGAGTTATCACTGCCTCTTAATCGAACGACCTCCGACTCTACTTTGAACTTTTTCCAACCTACTAGACGGATCAGACCACACTCTTTTAGCGAACGCGAATGCTTGCTTTAATATTAGAGGATTAGAAACGAAGTCTCTACTTTGTAAGCATCTACGGTTATGATTCCGAACCTATCTCGACATCTCGCTTATAACAAATTTCGATAATAAATAAAGCATCTTCGAACCTAGGTTAGCTACGATTCAGACCCTAATCTACCTTTTCGCTTATAATAAATATAATAAATACAACACTTACACTATCCTAATTTAACTCTAAACAATAAGAGATAGAAGACTTAGGACGAGTCTTTTTTAAGAGAGAGAGATATAATAGCATACCGTCCTATATAGCTAAGATTATATAGTATATGCCGTATTTCAGTAGTTATTATCTTATATTATCTATTTTAGGAAGGTTATATACGTCTAGGCTTTCGGACGTACTTCGTAGGGTTTAGGCTTTTATATTAGCCGACGTATATTATTGTTCGGTTTCGTACCTCTTATATATTAGTATCGTTTAGAGCTGTCTTCGCTCTTTACCTTTAGTTTTCACGTTAATAACTACGAATAGACTACTTCTCTACTCTACTCCTGCCTTATTATTACAAAAGTAGCTTATAAAGAGCGATTTTAGTAGAGATACTTTAAGAACTATTTAAGGAGTTCGATCTATATAGTAGTATTATCTATATAGATAATTACTCTCTTCGTTATCTATACCTCCTCTTATTATTTAAAGAATACTCTTACTACTTTAATCTTAAAGATATTTATATTAAATTAAGAGTTCTTTCTAATCTCTAGAAGAGGTAACTAAAGAGTATATTTTTTTAGTAGCATATATATATACTCTTACTAAACATATCTTAGATTGTCTACTTCTAAAAAGAAGGCCTCTAGGCCTTTAATAGAGGTATTATAAAAAAGATATATATATAACTATATATTATTAAAGAAGTATATACTGTTGAACTATAGTAATATCTTATTCTACTACCTAAGATCTTCTTAGACATCTTTTAAGAAGCGCCTTCTTTCTATATAAGGTATATAGTTAAGCTATATATATATAAATATCTAGAAGTTATAATAGAAGGCTTAGCCTAATTATATTATAGAGGCATAAAAAGATAAGAGGCTAGTAAGCGATTCAAGCTTATTATAGGTAATACTTCTATAGTTGATAAATTAGCGTGTCTTAAGCTTTATCTTAGCTAGCTTTTCTAGTAGTATAGAGGCTCTAAAAGCGATAGTATCTATTAAGTACTCTATTACTTCTAAGAATATACCTTAGACGCTCTTTTTATTATTAATTAGTATATCTAATATTTAAGTAAGAGTCTTATACTTTATAGCTTATTTCTTAAGGAATTAAGACGTAGCTTTAATAGCTTTAAATATAGTGAACTTGTTATCTAAATAGTAGCTTATAATATACTACTTTAAATATAACTATATTATCTATTTAAGAGCTTCTATAAAGATATTAAAGATAAATAGTACTATAGCGAGGCTAAAGAGTAGTACTATATAAGTATAATAAATCTCTTTCTATTAGAAACCTAAAAGCTAGTGTATTTGTAGTATAATTAGTACTATTTGAAAAGTATTAGATATATCTCTTTTAAGTATTATATACCCTTAGCTAGCTTCTTATACTATAGCTAATACCTCTTAGAAGAAGATATACTTTAGATATATATATTTGTTTAATATATAATAATTTATTAAGTAGCTTTTAAGGTAGAATAAATAGTATATTTAGTGTCGATTACTATTAGACTTTAGTTTAGGTATAAAACTAAGTAGAGAAGCTATAAAAGGTGCCTTCTAGTATAGATTAACTTTCTTAATTAGGCTAGCTTTTAAATTATCTCTTACTTTTAAAGTTAAAAGCTTATTAAATTTAGTAGCTAATAAGAGGTTCTTTAATATATATAAAACTTCTGAGCTCTTATACTTAATTAGTACTCTAAATTAAAGTATATTATTAATGTTTTCTAGAAGTAAATAATTAAGATATTAAAGTAATAGTGTCTTTTATACTTTAAGAGATAATAAAGAGAGTGATATATCTAGTAGTGGTTTTGATATATTATATAAAGGGAAGAATACTATAATATTTGATTAAATAGATATAGAAGAGTATAGATAGAAAGATATAAATTAGAGTAAAAGATCTTTATTAGTACTACTATAGTCTCTATCTATTATCCCTTTTATACTAACTTCTTAGCTCTTCTTTATCTCCTTCTTATTACCTTTATTATCCTTCTTTTATAAATAGATTTAAGTGTAATTTAGGTTCTTATAACCTCTTAATTTACTTACCTTAAAGTATATCTATAAAGAGATATTACTATTCTAATTATAACTTTAATAACCCTCTCTTCCTCCTTCTTCGCCGCCGTAGCCTAGTCTTCTTATCTAATAGTATTAAGTAATTATACTCTTAGATATATCCTATAATTCTACCCCTTTTAATCTACCTCTATTAACTACCTTTTCTTATTAAAAGAGTACTAATTATATTACCTTTACCTAGGTATAATTCTTAGCTAGGTCTATAATTCTATAGTTAAAGTTATTAAGCTAAACATAGATACTCTTACTAAATAAGAAGATTATATATATAGTATATACTAGAAAGTAATAGAACTACTTAGTAGTATTAGATTTAAAGACCTTTAGCGTCTTCTTCGCTTTAATATTTAGTATACTAGCTTCTTTATTAAAGGAGATAGTACTTTCGTTGTCGTTGATTAGAGAGGTGTTATTATCTAAGTAGTAGAGATCTCTTAGCTTAAATATACCTTATATAATTTATATTAAGTACTTCTTATATTCTAGAGAGAGGCTATTAATTATACTAAGTATATAAGAGAGGATATTCTTACTATTATTATTCGCTACTAATATTCCTCTTAATAGATTACTTCTTAGATTAATTCCTTCGTCTATTAGTAGTACTTCTTAATAAGAAGAGAGGTTAGCTTATTAAGTATTATTAGTATATACTATCTCTCTCTCTAGTATATTAAATTATCAGCCTTACCTATCTATTCCTTAATTAGTAACTATTAGTATAGTAATATTACTTTAATTACTCTAGCTAAGCTCTAGAACTCCTACTAGGTTGCCTTAGGCGGTAGCGCTAAAGTTATAAGAGTATCCTATACTAAAATTAGCTTATAGGTAGCTCTAAAAGTTAGAGTATTCTATACTAAAGTTGCTTTAACCGAAGTTACCTTAGAGGAAGCTCTAAGAGTATTCTTAAGAATATCTAGAGGCAAAGCTCTAAGAGTATTCTCTATTAAATAGTCTCTCTATATAACCCTAGTATCTACTATTATATCTACTTATATATCTATTAACTTAGAAGTATTAGTTACCTTAAAAGAGGAAGAGGTTATTTAGCTTATTTACTTAGATAGAGTCTTAGAGAGAGGGTTTATTAATACTATCGTCGTTATCGTTGTTACTATCGCTGTCGCTATTGTCTCTATCTTATAGATAGAAGTCTATCTTATTATTATCTTAAGCTTAACCCTAGTTCTACTATACTTGTCTTCTTTGATAGACTAGATAGTAAGCGCTGTTTATAGTATTATCTTAATTAGTAGTAGCGTCTTAGGTAGTATATTATACTTATATAGCTGCTTAAGTGTTATAGCGTACTTCGCTAACTTATCTATCGCGCTTATCGTCTTTAATATTATTATCTTCTACTAGTTAAGCTTAGAGCGCCTTAGTAGCTTTATTACTAGCCTTAGTAATAACGCTCTTATAAGCGACTTATTTACTACGCTTTAGAGGTATCCTTAATAGAGAGATAAGAGTGTTATTAGATTAAAAAAGAGCTTAATACTAAATAAGACGTTAAAAGCGATAGAAAGTGTTATTAGTAGAATAGAGGTTACTTAGTATAAGAGAAGGTATATATATATATACCTCCTTCTTACTTAATAAGCTAATTCCTCAATTTACTATAAACCCTTTCTATTTATTTATAGATATAATAATAGTTCTAAAAGCTAGATAACTTAGTTTATATAACTATATCTAAATATTAATAAATATTATATTCTTAACTACTTCTTTATTATCTTAGATCTTAGATAGTAAGACCTAATTATTAGTAATAAGTAGTTAAACTATTTTAAAGTCCTTTTTAACCTCTTAAAGAGCTAGATTACTTAGCTAGCTAATTACTCTCTTACTCTTTAACTCTCTACTTTAGTAAAAAGATCTTACTTTTACTTTCTAGCTAGAACTAGAAACCTATTTTAAATTACTAGTTAGTTATAAATTAAAGAGAATACGTAATCTATTAATAAGAAAGACGTAAAAAGAGTAGACTTATAATATAGCTAAGTTATTAATCTTATTTATAATAATAATATCTCTTAAAATTTTAATCTCTAACTCTAGTCTAAAGCCTATTTAAACTACTAGTATAGTTTTAAAAAGCTAGACTCTATACTCTTTTATTAGTAAAATAAGTATAAACGCTATATATTTTAATATAGAATAACCTAACTTAGAATTCTATATAACTAGTATCTATAAGCTAGATTAGATTATTAATAAAAGATTAGCCTCACTTTAAAACAACGACAATATAAAAGCTCTAATATAGGCCTAACTTTTAAAATATTATTCCTTCTATAAAGACGTATTCTTAAAAGTAGCTTCTAATAAGCTCTCTTTTTACTATAAATATAATTATAAGATTACTTTAAATAAACTACTTTCTAACTCCTTTTTACTTCTATATTAATAGTTAACTATAGAGCTTAAAGCTATAAAGAAGTATCTTATAAAGAACCTAGATAAGAGGATTATTATTAATAGTAATAGCTCTTTTATCTCTCTAGTACTCTTTATTAAAAAAGCTAATAATAATAAGTTATAATTCTATATTAATTATAAGATACTAAACGCTTTAACTTATAATAATTCTTACCTAATCTCTTAAATTAATAAACTTCTTTTAAAAATAAGAATAGCTAAAATCTTTACTAAGTTAGATATAAGATAAGCTTTCTATTATATTTAAATAGACCTTACTTTAAAAGAGATAACTATATTTAAAACTAAGTATAGTATATATAAATATAAGGTGTTCTCTTTTAAACTCTATAATAGCTCTACTACTTATTAATATTATATAAATAATATCTTAATTAACTATTTTAATAACTTCTATATTACTTACTTAGATAATATTTTAATTTATTTAGATATTATTAAAGAATATAAAGAATAGGTTAAGAAGGTTCTAAATTAGCTTTATAAAGTAGAACTCTAAATAGATATTAAGAAAAACGAATTTAGTATTACTTAAGTTAAATACTTAGAATTTATCTTAACTATAAAAAGACTTAAAGTTAATCTTAAAAAAGTAGAACGTCTATAAAACTAAGTTAGACCTACTATTATAATAGATATAAAATCTTATCTAGAGTTTATAGGATTTTATAAATACTTTATTATAAACTATACTAAGATTACTAAACTCTTAACTATACTAATATACTTTTTGAAGCTATTTCTATAAATACTTAAATATAAAGAAGCTTTTAAAATACTAAGAACTAGGCTACTTATAATATTAACCTTATATTACTTTAACTCTAATTATAATATAAAGGTAGAAATAGACTTCTTAAAAGAAGTAATAGTAAGTATATTCTTATAATAATATAATAGCTTTTAGTACTTTATTAGACTCTACTTATATATCTTAGTTAACTATAAATTAAACTAGAAGATCTATAATAAATAGCTATCGACTATTATAGAAGCTTTTAAGAAATAGCACTTTAAACTTATATTATATTAAAAGTATATTAATATCTATTTAAATTATAAATTATTAAAATACTTTATAATAACTAAGCTACTTCTAGCTAAGTAAGTCTAATAGATAGAGTTTTTTTTAGATTTTAACTTTTAAATCTAATTTATATTTAAAAGAAATAATTAAAAAGTAGATATAGTAACTTAATATAAATAAAACCTAAAAACTTATAATTAAGCTAAGTTAGATAGCTACTTACGTACTCTTTTAAGACCTAATTAGTTAAACCTATAGAGTAATACTAAACTTACTTAAACCTTTTTATAAGAATAGTCTATATCTCTTAATATAATTTAGTTAGACGTTATTCTAGAAATAAGTTTAAATATAATTTAAAAGTTAAAAGAAGATAATCTATACTTCTTTTAAAAAGAAAATTATAAACTTCTAAATAGATACTCTCTCTTATTAAATAATTTACTCTTTTTTAGAAATTAACTTTATATTTAAAAGAATACTAAACTCTATATAAAACTAATCTAAAAGGTCTATAACTAGGTACCTAGTACTTATTTAAGTATAAAAAAGATATACTAGTTATTAATATAATACTACTACTAAGCTAGATTAGATTTAGAATATAATAGGTATATAGTAAATTATTAACCTTATAAATACTCTTATTCTTAATAAATTAAATAATAAGGCTTTCTTTATCTTCTACTAGTACTTAACTACTTTAAATTATTTTTAAAAAATAAACATAGATTTAATACTATATTAGTATTTATTTACTAACTTAGAAAGGATTTAGTATTAATATCTTACTACTTAACTATAGATACTAAAAGAATAGTTAAACTCTTTATTAATTAGATTTACTATTTTAGTTATTTTTTTAAATTAATTATATTTAACTAAAAACCTTAATTTATATTAGTATTTTAAACTAAATTTTATAAAATAATTAGTATTAAGCTTAAGCTTAGTACTATCTATTATAAATAAATAAATAGAGATAATAAACTAATATATTAACTAGAGACTAAAGTCTTTTATAATATACTATTAAAACAACTAAAGTAAATTAATTATCTTAAGAAATAAAATATAAATAATACTTTTATACTTATCTATTAGTATAATCTCTTATTAACTTAAGTTTAGACTTAACTTAAGAACTTTATAGAACTAGAATATACTAAAGACTTTAATTCTCTAGAAACGACTTAACTATAATAAAGTAGTAAAAGTAGCCTAATATATATACTCTACTTAGAGAATAGCTAAAGATAATATAAGTAAGGCTTAATATAAATTAGTACTAAAGAGCTATTAACTAGGATATTAGAGACAAAGTCTACTTTTTAACTAAGAATCTTAAGATAAATCGTTCTAGCTAAAAGCTTACTAAATAGTAGATAAGACCTTTTAAAATACTAGATTATATAAAATACTATTATAGACTAAAACTTCTTAAAAGCTTATTAATTTATAATTATAATAGCTCGTTATCTAGGCTATTCTAGATAGCTAAGAGTATCTATTATATATAAGGTTTCAGTAGTTATTGTTTTATATTATCTATTTTAGAAAGGTTACGTAGCTTCGAGCTTTTATATTAGCCGACGTATATTGTTATTTAGTTTCAGAACCTCTTATATATAGCTACTTACTCTTCTAGAGTTAGAAGAGAGATAGTTTTTCCTTTTCTTCTATATTAGAGCCTAGTATTTACGTATATTATTCTACTAAACGTACTTCTATATACCTCTTCTATATTAGTAAATATTTCGTACTATTATATAAAAAGGAAAAACTCTTCTTTACTAGTAATAGTATAAATAATATTTCTTTCGAGCTTTTTATTACTTTTTTGTTTTAAACGCGATTTAGTCTAGATTTGAACTAGAACGATAATATTCTTAAATAGCTAGGATTCTAAAGATCTCTTAGATAGCTAGTAATATCAAGGTTTAGTATTAGTTATAGATAGCTAGAAAAAATCGTATCTTATATATTACGAGATTTGAATACGCTAAGTGTTTAAAATCCTAATAACTCGCTCTATATAAAGACTACTATATATAGGTTTAGTAAATAAGTCGATATACTAAAGTTATCTAGAAGGCTTCTGAATCTGATCTTATCTCTCTTCTAAATCGATATTATATCGAAGTTCTAAGAAGACCTTAGGTCTCTCTCTAAACTAGTTCTACTATAAGACGTTGAATAAACTTCTAGAGCTATCTCTCTTTTTAAAAGATAACTATTCGATTTCTCTCTAATTCTTACTTATATACTAAGAAATATAAAAGGTTTTAAAGAGACTTTTTAAATATAGATAATATATAGACGAGATAGAGGTAAAAATATAAAGAATAAAATAATTAGTTAGATAAAATAGATATAATCTAAGTAAACTTCGAAGTTAATAACTAACTTATACCTCCGAAGCCTACTCGATCTAACTCTCTTTTAAACCTTTGTTTAAACTCTCTTTTACTTTTTAAGCCTAAATTTAGACCTCTTTTGCTTAAGAGACACTACTACCTCTAATACCTTCCTACTACTTCTCTCGAACCTCTACTAATAAACGACTAAAAAGACTATAATTACTTAGTTATAGACTAAGTCCTAGCTGCTAGTATAAAGGTTAAAAGAGATAGAAGTAGAATTAGAAGATTATACTAAAAGAACTCTTATTAACTTTAAAAGGTTACTTCTTAAATATAGCTATACTTAGAGAGATACTAGAATTAGAACGCTTCTTTTATATATAGGAGAAAATTACACCTTAGCTCTAAAACGTGTCTACTATACTTAAGAGACGCTAGAATTACAACTTTACTAAAATAGTATCTAATCTTTTAGCTATAGATAAGGAGATACGCTGAAACGTTAAATTATTAGAAATAACGAAATTATTCGATATTAGTACTTCGGTTTAGAATATCTATCTATCTAGCTCTAAGCTCTCTATAATATAATAGCGACTCTTCTTTGAAATTAGAAGATAACGAATAAGTTCTTAAGTACTCTAGTTTAGATCTAAATTATTAAAGAGAATAAGATAATACTATAACTTTAGTATTAAGTTTATTTAACTAGCTAAAACTACCTCTTTTATTATTCTAAACTTTAGATATTATTTTTAAATTTAATATTAAGTCTTTTAACTAGCTTAAACCCTACTAACTCTTATAAGAGTCTTACTTTCTTTTCACTTCTAGCTAGATCTAGAAGTTTTATTTAAACTTATTAAAGTAGATATAAATTAGTATACTCTTAAAGTAAGCTCTTAACTAAGTTATTACTACTTCTTAACTAAATAACTTCTAACTCTGCTTTTAAACTTTTGTTTTTAATTTTACTTTGAACTTTCTCTAACTATCCAGATAGGATTAGACTATACTCTTTTAAGTAAATGCTTACTTTTGATATTAAAGAATTAGAAACGAAGTCTCTTTTATAAGTATCTATAAATATAATTTAAAACTAATATCTTAAAATCTCGTCTCGCTTATAATATTATAATAAATAAAGTATCTTTGAACCTAGGTTAGCTACGATTTAGACTCTAATTTACCTTTTTACTTATAATAAAATTAAATATAATAATAATACTATAGTATCTTAATTCAACTCTGAATAATAAGAGAGAGAAGACTTAAGATAAGTCTTTTTCAAGAGAGGAGAATATAATAGCCTATTACCTAAGCTATTCTAGATAGTTAGAAGTACCTGCTATATATAAGGTTTTAGTAGTTATTATCTTATTTAGGTTTAGGCTTTTATATTAGCTAATATATATCGTTATTCAGTTTTAGAACCTCTTATATATAGCTATCTACTCTCCTAGAGTTAGAAGAGAGATAGTTTTTCCATTTCTTCTATATTAGAGCTTAGTATTTACGTATATTATTCTACTAAACGCACTCTTATATATCTCTTCTATAGTAGTATATATTTTATACTATTATAATAATATTTTTACCTCTAATATACTTTTAAAGAATCTAAATACCTCTCTACTAAAATAAGAGGCTCTAGAACCTCTACTAGATATTATTAAAAGTATATAAGAATAAAAGATATAAGAAATACATAGTAGTAGACTTTTTAAAAGATAGCTATAGTATTAAGTATTATAAATATAGAAATGTATAATAAGCTTAATATTTAAAGATCTATCTAGACTAGCTTCTTATAACTAAAAAGTATACTACTAAGCGAGTAGATATATAACTAGTATATAAGAGGCTATTTACTTTTATAATATCTCTCTCTAGATAATACTATCTTATAACCTTTTATTTCTCTTTCGTTTCTCGTCTATTTCTTATCTATTTCTTAGGAAGTATTTTTAGAGGCGTCTCTTTTATATAATGTTTTATTCTTTTAAAAAAATATCTTATAAAAAATAGAAAACTAAAGGTAGACTTAAGTTCTTTAAAAAGTATTCTAATAATTAAAGGTAAATTTAAGTCTTTTAATAATATCCTAAGAGGCTATTAAGTCTTCTAAGAGATAACTAAGAGGTAGCTAATCTCTTAATAAAATAAGAATCTTATTTCTAATTAATTATATTATATTATTTATATTATATTCTAGAGTAAAGTTATTTCTGTTTTTAAGAAAGAGAAGTATAACTAAAGGCCTTCGCTATTCTATCTAGTTCGCTTCTATTCTTCTCTTTATATCTTTTCTTATTATTATTATTATACTTCTTTATTCTATATACTCTTTTAGTATATTCTTTCTTCTTATAGTAGTTATATGTCTTATTAATCTAGTACTTCTTACTTTCGTAGCTTAACTTCTTATACTTCTTATATTTTAAGAAACTAGGGTTTTAGTAGGCTAAGAGAGCGCTGCCTTTACTAGTGAAACTAGCTTCCTTTTTATATACTATTTCGTCTTAAACTTATATTACTTTGTTTATAGAAGTAATATTATTAATTTACTAAAGTTGTATAATAGATTAGTAAGATTCGTAATTATAAAGTCTTAAAGTAAGAATAAGAATTATACGTATATTAGAAGTAAGAACGATATTAAAAGAGTCTACTTATTTAGTAAGAGTCTTAACTCCTTATAAGTACTCTTCTATATCTTTGGTATTATTATAGTAGTAGATAAGAAGCTAAATAAGAGCTCTTATAAAGCTGGTTTAGTTGTCTAGAGTAAGGATCTTCTTAATAGAGTAAAGAAGAAGCTATCTATTATTAAAATCTCTATCTTTAAGCTTATACTTAATATTAGATAAGATATAAAGTATAATAAGATTAGCTACTTTAATAAGTTATACTTGTTTAGTCTTATGTTTTATAAGCTTTTCCTTTCTAGGTTTAGTCTTCTTTTTATTATTAGAAGGTTAAGCTATAAAGTGTTATTCTATAATAATTTCTTATAGCTTATTTTAGTAAAGTAAGGCGTAGATATCGATTATCTATTTATTAAAGTTCTCTTTTATAAGTAAGAGAATACTAGTACTAGGCTTAGGCTCTTTATTTAGGTCTATTATTATAGTAGATTAAGTAAATCGTTATTTTTATAAAGTAGGTAAATTAGTTACTTTCTTAAGAGTAGAGTAGGTTTATACTATTAAGTAAAGGAAGCTTAAAGTCTTAAGATTTATAAGAGTATATATAGCTCTAGTAGATACGTAGAACTAAGTATATTACTACTATATTATAAATATAGAAATATATAATAAGCTTAATATTTAAAGAGCTATCTAGACTAGCTTCTTATAGCTAAAAGGTATACTACTAAGCGAGTAGACATGTGACTAGTATATAAGAGGCTATTCACTCTTATAGTATTAAGTAAAATAGATTAAATATAATTTAGATTCTACTTAGTATCTTATAAATAATTTTTAAGGTTTACTTTATTATTTAAAAGACTTTTATACTAAATACTTAGAAGAGCTAAGACTACTTTAACTCTTATTTAAATAGATTAATATATAGGAATTAGATAAGAATTAGAAAAAAGAGTTAATTTATAAAACTCTATTAATACTCTTTAATTCTAGTTACTCTTAATAAGAAACTTATAATAAAAACCTAAGATAAAACACTAACTAGTAAGAATATTTAAAATTAATAAAGTAAAGAGCTAAGACTAAGTTACTATTAAAATAAGGTCTATATAGCCTCTTCTTCCTCTAACTTATTATTCTTATTTCTACTCTCTTAAGTATAAGAAGCCTAAATCGGCTCTTTCTCTACTTCCTTCTTATAAGAGCGCTTCTTACCTTAGCGACCTCTTATAATAAGCTTAGAAAGAGACGCTTATAAACTCTTTAGATAGGCTTTAAAGAAGACCTAAACCTAGGTTTAGACAGAGATCCTACTCTCTATAGTACTATATAAGAACTATTAAATATTAGTAACTAAAACCTCTCTAATAAGTAAGAGATACTTATAGTAACCTTAGTATAAAGCGTCTAAGTCTTCTCTAAGAGAGTAAACTATATCTCTAAACTATTCTTTAGTACTTCTATACTAGTAATAACTAATACCTTATCTAAGGCCTTAGTAGCCTTCTTAATCTCTCTCTTTTCTTTCTTAAGCTTAAGCTTATTAAACTCCTTCTCTATAAACTATAATAACTACCTAAGTTAGAACAGATTTAAAATATATTTAGAATTAAACTTACTAAGATATATATAGTTTTTTACTTAATATAGTATCTATACTTCTTTAACTTAGCCTTTTTAAAGACGTATATATAATCTCTATTCTAAGATTTTATTTAAAGTTATTAAATATAGTAGACTTAGTAGATAGCTAGAAGTATACTAGAAGGACATAGAAGAGGCATTTTACTATATTAGATTAGCTTTAAATTAGGTCTAATTAAAAGAGAAAAGACTTACTTTTATTTATATATATATAATATATATATATATTCTAAGAAATAAGTTAGTATATAAGAATATACTTAATTAGAAGGTATTCTTACTATATATATTATTTAGATAAAAAGAAAAGAAGAAGAGAAGTTAGAATTAGAGAAAAGTCGCCTACTAATATACTACTTATAATAATAGCTATTACTTTATAATTATTATTTATTACTTAATAATTACTATTATAATATATAATAATAGTAAGAATATAATAACTTTATAATAGTATACTACCTTCTACCTAATAGCTAATAATTAGCCTCTCTTTTATTTATATCTATTATTATATAGTATATAGTAGTAAATAAAGAGTAATTATCTCTTAAATAATAATACTACTAGCTACCGACTCTACTCTAACTACTAGAGTAGATAAGTTATATTCTTTATAATAAATAGATAAATAATACTCTAGTTAACTTAATACTATACTAATTAATAACTAAAGACTTAAGATAAGTCTTTTTTAAAAAGAAGAGATATAATAGTATATTATCTTAAATTACTAGTATTTATAAAACTACTAATACCTCTAATACCTTAAAGCTAAGATTATAATTAACCTAATACTTATATAATAAAAGATACTAAAAGGATTAAGGTTTAGATATTATATATTTAGCTTTAAAGCTCTTATTATTTAGTATTAGCTATATTAGAAAGAGCTTAGTTATTATTATTATTAAGACTTAGTAGTTTCTAAACTCTTATTTATAGATGTTTATACTTAGTATAGAAGAGAGATAGTTTTTCCTTTTCTTCTATATTAGAGCCTAGTATTTACATATGTTATTCTGTCTTAAATATACTCTTAAATACCTCTTTAGTAGTAGTATATATTTCGTACTATTATATCTACGAGTAACTATATAACTTACTTTCTTCACTCTTATAAGAACATCTCTATAGATGCTATTAAAGAGGGAATAGAGATAGGTAAGTCTTTATTCTTATATATATATATATTTACTAACTAAATACTAGACTTTATAGATAGTGAATTAAGTTAAAGCTCTACTCGTATACTCGTACTCTAGGAAGCTACTATATAAAGCAAAGAGCTAATAAGAGACCTAAGAGCCTAGATGAGTTTAACGAAGAAACTTATAAGAAGCTTATTTTAAACTTTATTATTACTTAGTATATTTATATAGTTATAGTATATATAATTATATTAATCTGATTAATTATAATTAATCTAATTTAATCAAGGAACCTAATAATCATAAGAATATATAATCATAATCTAATCTAATCTAATCTAATCACTATTAATCAATTAATATTTATTTAATGGTTAATTTGTTCTCACGCTAGGAAACATCAGAAACGAAGATTCTGTCACAGCTACGCTATTCCCCGACGCCGATTTCAACATTAGTATTAAGCTTGTTATATATGGAATTGGTGCTACACCCTCTATTAAATGGAACTGCGTAATTCACAAGCTATAACTCGACGACGTAATAATTTGTGACCCGGATGGTATAAAAGCTGTTACTTCGGCAATGAAGAGCAAAGGCGGCTGGCGGAAAAGGACCTAGCCTGGTTGCCATCGGTACAATTGGCACGACCCAGGAAAAAGAAGTTCCATGGTTGTATACTCCATTGTATTTCTGGTTACTGAATGAACCCCGTACGGGTAAGGCACACATGGAGAAAGCCATAGTGGGTGCGTGCGACTCTGGTATTATCGAAGGATACGTAATTGTGAAGCCAACAATACTTACAGATGGCGAAGAAAGAGGAACGGAAAAGGTGAAAGCAGCGCTACAGAGTGAGCCGGGAGCGATGGGATCAACAAACAGTAGGAAAGATGTTGGGGATTTTGTGTTTGAAAATGTTGTGGAGGCGGGAAGGAGCGATGAAAAGAAGGTGGTTAGGCTCACGTATTAGTCGTGGTGAAATTTGGGTGAGGTATTTTGTTTGTGTTTTTTGTATATGAGATGGACTGTTAATTCATAATTTTGAAATTGTTTTACCATTTCTAAACATTTAAGAAGACAAGGTGCGAAGCATAGGCAGAAGTACAATAGTTGATTTTGTTACTCCGTCTCGCTAAAAGCGGCAGTAAACAAATCACCCGTTGTTCTAACTTTCCAGTACAGTTCAACTATTTTAGTGCTTCATTGTTCTAAAATCATAGATTAATAATCCCGAATTGTTCCAAGTCTTTCAGATAAGTTACTTAACCTAGAAACTTAAAATGATGAGCAGGTACGGACACAAACTATTTATTACCACTTTGAATATCCATCGCGAGCGTGCGTCAGAGCTCCAGCAGTTGAAGCGAAACATCGCAGACCTTCGATCCCACCACTGTACAAGACTGTTCATGGCTGTTGGACAAGGTGAAATTCTGGACTTAGCTGTTTCAGCAAGCGCTGATATCTTCTTGGGGGGGGTGACGGCCTTAAAAAAAAACGTGCATGCGCTGAAATTGCTGGGATGGCACGGAAGAACAAGTGTTGGTGGACTGTTGGTAACAGGAATCCTCGCGGGGAATCTTTTCCTCATACTCCAAGGTATTATCCATTCTATTTATTCTGGGTCTATTGTTACGTGTACTGAGAATTCTTATTCAAAAAGTCTCAAATCCTGGAAGCTTCCGCCTTATCAATGGCACGGCAGTGGCGCCCGTCAGAAGATAGTCCGGACACTGAACCTTTCATCGAGTCTCCCATTTCGCATAGCAAAAGAATCCCATTTCTCGGGCGCAAAAGACTTTCGTTTGCGAGTGGCATCCTTCTCGTCACGACTGCACTTTTACTTTTTGCGATTTTTTTGCTTAGGGATGGCTACTACTCGAGTAACGAAAGAGGAATCGACCTTGACCAAGCTGCGAGCCCAGTTCCAGGAACTCGGCTCGAAACCCCATACGGCATTCGAATTTCGAGCCAAAAGGCAGCGGCTATAGTCGAAAACCGACCGCTTGAGAATTTAGTCCCAATAATTCTTCATTTCTCCTCCGTTCTCGGTCCAGAATGGCCTATCCACGTCTTCACGAGTGAAGAAAACCGAGTTTTGTTTTCTGAATCCGAGCCCTTTCAGCGCGAGTTGGCTGTAGGACGTTTTCATGTGCGATCACTGCCGGAGGAAGAGAAACTCAGCTCACATGCAAGTGTATCTGCCTTCTTCACAAAGCCCTGGTTTTGGGAACAGTTAGCGCCCGCAGAGCATATTCTGTTGTTCCAAGCAGACAGCATCCTCTGTTCAAAAGCACCACAAAAAGTCGAAGATTTCCTCCAATATGATTTTGTCGGGGCACCTGTTAGAGAGGAATTGGGCATGGGATATAACGGCGGGTTATCAATCAGAAATCGGACGATGTGCCTGGAGATTGTGAGCAATTTCGACTGGCAGGTTGAGAGGCATGGAGACCATTCAGAAGGAAATGTGGATTATGAAGACCAGTGGTTTAGTAAAAAGATGAGAGAGTTTGCTAGCTCAAACCTTCCTACGCCGGAGGTAGCGATGAAGTTCTCGGTGGAAACGATGTGGTACGAGAAGCCGCTGGGGTTCCATCAACCCAACATTTGGCAACCAGAACATATGGAAGAAATATACCATTGGTGTCCAGAGTATCGGATTTGTACCACTACCACATTTACGGACCACAACACGGAGGATTTCGAATGATAATGAGAGGTTCTCTTTTCTATATGATATCCCAGCGGTTGGCGTGTGGTAATTTGATTATGGATTTTAGCATCAAGTAGCATCATAATTTTGGGAAAGGAACAGCTGGCGGACCAAATATGGACGGTACTATGCAATTATTCTGATACTCGCTCTAACTTTCATAACCCACGCTTCCAAAAACTCACAAACAGTTTGATTACAATCCATTAACCACCATGAGTCGGTGAAACCCACATTTCTACCGGACCCTCATGACTTTGTTTTCGACTTTGGCCAGATACCTCATGAATTTTCCTCTTCTGATTACGACCCCAACGTTGTTTCGCAAAGAAAGAATGTCCCATTGGGGGTTCCGACCTTTCAACAGCAGCATCTATCTCGTTGACATAGTCTAGAGTCATGTGCCCGCGAGTCCGTCTTCTCAGGAGGATTATGGCGGCAATCAGGCACATTACACCCACCACAGCGAACGAAACACCCACACCGACTCCAACCTTCGCACTGCTGCTCAAACCCTCAGACTTTGAAATGTCGCTTAGTGTAGAAAGGCCAGTTTGACCACCAACTGCACTGCCGCCCGTTTGTGTGTTGGATGGTATGTTTGAAGGGCTCGTAGAAGTTGTTCCGGGTTGGGTCGTAGAAGCCGAGTTCGAAGCCGGCAGGGTTGATGTTTCCTCCCGAAAGACAAACCCGTTCACATGAACTGCAACGACCTGCGCACCTGTCGTGTTGACCTGGACTGCTGTATCCACCCATGAACCTATATTTCCCTCCAAGGTTGTTTTAGCTACGAAAGTTTGCCCCGAACTCAGAAGGGAGTAGCACTGGCCAAGCGAGGCGGCTGGCAAAAGAGTTCCGACAAATTTGTATTCTCTAATTCTCACGTTAAAAAAGCTGTCCCACCCCTGGCCCAGGGGTGAGAGTGCCAGAAAGGCTACTTACGAAGGACAGCAGCCAGCAAATGAAGTATACTCGTTGATTGAACTGATGGCAGCTGTTGCATAACCCCCAGGGCACGCGAATGGTCCAAGGTTAATATCAGTGGTAACACCGTCACCTATTTATAAACTTCAAATTAGCCAAAATCATGTATCGGAAAGGTTCCATTTTGATCGGGTGCGTCTCACTATGTTGATTCCACCAAAGACTCGCTTCCGTCGCAAGACAGCGAACATTCGTATTGATGAATCGTCCGTAATATGGATCGAAGGCCACAATCCGCGAAATTTCCCCTGGCATGAAGTACAACGAAGAGGAGCAGAGAAACAACGGGGGCCCCGCAGTAGTAAGGGCAATCCAATTCGTCACCAAGCCCTTAACTGTCTCGGGTCCTCGAAGGGTGGTCATAATAACATTATGTGAAATTATGGACGTGATGAAAGAGAAAAGGAAAAGTTAGTAGAGGCTGCGCGTCCCCCAAGGGTGTTGGTATTTCCGCTTGGAACATAGTACCAACATCGCTACGCGCCCACAATGGCCGCGCCCGCGCAATCAAAACACCAACACCATACTGCGCCATGGTTATGCAGCCAGAACCAACTTTTTCAGGTGAAAGACGGTGAAATTAATAGCAGGGCCTAGGTAACCCAGACTGCTAGGACCAACCATTCTAGATTTTTTGCATACTGTGACAGCCACCTGGACTGACTTAGCCAGCACAGGTGACCCATCAACCGACTTTTAGGAGGGTCTCTGATAGACTGCAATATCAACCGAATCCGCCATGAAAAGGTACATAAACTCACGTGCTGGAATGCATAAACTCATATAAACAAAAACGAATCAAATGTATCCCGCTCCAATACCAAGAGTAAAAGAAAGGTAAGCAGAAAAAATCTAGAGCGTATATCCAGCGGACGTCTAATCATAATAACAGGAAACAAAAAAAGGGGTTTCAAAAAGACAAAAGAGGAACTGGAAAAGGGAAAGCTCCATTTGCCATTCCTACCGTAAAGGCATAAAAATTGCAAAAAAACACGTGTAACAAGCAACATTGGGAGAAAAGTCACTGTCTCACCCCACCTCTCCACCTCAGGCATGCTACGAGGCCCTAACGAGGCCCACATCTTACGCTTAGATACGGCCCTCGTAAAGAAAGGAGCGCAGCTTTCTAGTAGATATATATATCTACCAAACTTTTACTAGGAGTAGATATATATATCTACTAAACTTTTAGTATTAGTAGATATATATATCTACTAAATTCTTACTAGTAGTAGATATATATATCTACTAAACTTTTAGTATTAGTAGATATATATATCTACTAAACTTTTACTAGTAGTAGATATATATATCTACTAAACTTTTACTAGTAGTAGATATATATATCTACTAAATTCTTACTAGTAGTAGATATATATATCTACTAAACTTTTAATAGTAGTAGATATATATATTTACTAAACTTTTACTAGTAGTAGATATATATATCTACTAAACTTTTACTAGTAGTAGATATATATATCTACTACTAGTAAGAACTTAGTAGATATATATATCTACTAAACTTTTACTACTAAACTTTTAGTATTAGTAGATATATATTTCTACTAAATTCTTAGTAGTAGTAGATATATATATCTACTAAATGCTTAGTAGCAGTAGATATATATATCTACCAAATTCTTAGTAGTAGTAGATATATATATCTACTAAACTTTTAGTATTAGTAGATATATATATCTACTAAACTTTTAGTATTAGTAGATATATATATCTACTAAACCTTTAGTACTAGTAGATATATATATCTACTAAATTCTTACTAGTAGTAGATATATATATCTACTAAACTTTTAGTATTAGTAGATATATATTTCTACTAAATTCTTAGTAGTAGTAGATATATATATCTACTAAATACTTAGTAGCAGTAGATATATATATCTACTAAATCATATATCTACTAAACTTTTACTACTAAACTTTTAGTATTAGTAGATATATATATCTACTAAATTCTTAGTAGTAGTAGATATATATATCTACTAAATTCTTAGTAGTAGTAGATATATATATCTACTAAA